>JAHBCN010000765.1:154163-262185 GCA_019359885.1 Listronotus oregonensis | reverse complement strand
CAGTATTAAGTGGGCGGCAAGTGTATCGTTTCTGCTTGGGGGTGTATGGTGAATGGAGAGCGATTCCGTTGTGAAAAGCGCATACAGACTTATTTCAATCTGAGTTGTTAGTAAATTAAGCAAATTTAATTTTAAATAACATCCGATGAGGGTTTAAATATAAAATAATTTTTACTGTAAAGTGAAAGAAAAAATACTGGAAACCAATTTAAAATTTGTATTGGGTCCACTCGAGAACAGAATAAGCAATCGGAAACATTACTTATTTATAACTAAAAAATAGTTTCCAATATTTTTCCTTTTACTCTACAGCAGGGGTCTCCAAACAACGGCCCGAGGGCCACATCCGGCCCGCGGACAAATTTTGTCCGGCCCGCGGAGAGCTAGCATACTTAAAAACTCCTTTTAGAGAACAAATAATTTAAATTAGTTTACTGAAGTATTCTAATTTTATGTTGAATAATTATTAATATGACATCTACATTGATATGGTCATGGGCTAACTCCGCTAACTCATAACATTCTTGTAGGCTTATTGTTATTGTTTTTGTGATAAGTTGGATAAAGAAACACAGAATTGTAATGAGTAAAGACATGTATAATATGCAGAAAATTTAACTTCAGTATATAATAACTAACAAATTATTGAAATGAATCCAACTAACATTTTATACATTTTAAATAATCCATAACTTATAACAAACATAATGACATATGAAATACTAATGAGATTTATGTAATTGAGATTTTTCCACTGACAATAGTTTGTAGTTGTGGACTAATTTTACTTGTACCAATTATTAAAAGAGATTTAAGATGCTCATCAGTAAATTTCGATCTGTAAACATTTTTGTGTACTTCATTTTGGAGAAGGTTTTCTCACACTAATAAGTAGTACCAAAAACAGAAAACAGACCACGAGCAAATTTATGCAAACTATCAAATTGTGTCAGTGGAAGACTCTTATAAAATTCCAACAAAGATGAGTTTTGATATTTGTTCTTAATTATATCACTGCATTGTAGATCAACATTTCCATTTGAAGTTCCGGTGCTAGGGTTTCAATGTCAGTATCAAAAGGATTCTGAAAATCTTAATTTGATTCGCAATGGCATCAAAGTCCGAGAAACAAGTATCAAAATTTATCTTCAAAGCACTCAAAGTTTCGATTGCAAAATCGATAGAAAACTCAGTCTCAGTAATGTGGCTGAATATTTCACATGTTTTAAAATGTGAAAAACATTTATTTCGTAGTTGTGATTGAAACAGTCTCAATTTCTTCCGGAATGATTTGATATTAGTGTATAAATCAGGAAGATGCTGGTTTTCTCCTTGCAATCCCAAATTCAGTTCGTTCACATGTTTTGTCAAATCAACATAGAATGCTAACTTCCACAGCCATGCGTTGTTTTGTAATTCAATAAGAGGGCGATGCTTTTCATTCAAAAAAATTCGATCACTGCTCGAAGTTCGAAAAGCGCTGAAGGACTTTCCCACAACTAAGCCAGCGTACGGCAGTATGATAAGGTAAGTCAGTTTCTCCAATCTCTTCAATAAATTGTCGGAATTGTCGGTGATTCAGCCCAAAAGATCTGATAAAATTAACAGTTGATATGACTGGTTTCAGAACGTCAGACATATCCAAACATTTTCCGCACAAAGACTGTTGATGAATGATACAATGTAAGACTAATGGTTTTGAACCACCGTCATTTTCTACAGCCTTTGACACAAGAGCGACCTCTCCTTTATCTTTCCCACTCATGTTTTTGCCTCCATCAGTTGTAATACATTTCAAGTTTTTCCATCGAAGGTTCTTTTGATTAATGGCCATTTCAACTCCTTTAAAAATATCTGTACCAGTAGTTGTGCCATGAATACTATACATATCAAGAAGTTATTCGTGCACTTCATAGCTTTTATCTACTCCTCGAATATAAATGAACACCTGAGCAGTATCTGACACATCCGTTGACTCATCCATATGGATAAAAAATTATATCGTCGTATTTGACTTTCTCGAGAAAATTCTGAAAAACCGAGTTTCCCTTAAACAACGCCCTCTAGTGAGTAAACCACAAGCTAGCCGACATCGTCAAAAGACATTTAAAAAAACTTTAAATGTTCTTTTAAACGAGTACCTGCCTGAACCACTTTCGATAAAAGATGTAGGAGATAGAGTTATTTAAAAGTTGCATTTTTTATTATCTTCCCTAAATGATTGGAAATACGACAAAAAGTCCAACACCAAACTGATGCGAAATTGGTTTGAGTTTTTGCTGATTGCACCTAATACTGGGTAATTTTAGAGAAAAATACACTTTTTAATTTACCGTTGCGGTTACGCAACGCAGTAGTTTTAAAAACTTAAAAATAATTTCCAGCCATTTCTTTTGACCACTTTTACAAAAAAAATATTATTTCCCCAACGCTGTGGCTGTGCGATAAATAGTTTCCAAAATAGAGACGGCGTCGTTTCTTATTTGGATACCCGGTACAGGGTGTTACATTTTCGATACTTTTATTGTGCTATCAAAAAATAATATAGGCCTAATGTGCTCTTCTTGGGTCAAACTTAAATTGAAAAATTCAAAATTTGAAAATTTTTGCTTACCTAAGAGATACGGAGGGAAATAAAAAAAATGTCAAATACGGAATGATCCTATATTTTCTTAGTTTAAATGGATACAAAAAATGTTTTATACAAAAATTTATCTATCATGATTGTTGAATAATCTGGCGTTTTTAGCATAAGCATACGAAGTCAGGTAAAAAAATTATCAAACCTAACCTCATTTTTTAAAATGAAGCACGTTGTATAGCTTAATCGAAAAAGATAGCATATTAAATTATATTTTCAAAAAAAAAACACACCATGGATGAAATTGGGTTTCTATGCAATTTATTTAAACTTTATTACTTTAAAAGACAATAGGCTACGAAAAAAAGCTAATATCCTAAAAACGAAACTATGTTGGTTGATATTGTAGTTGTTAATAATATTTAACGTTAATTTCACTCCCTTGTCAACATTAAAAAAAAAATAAAGGGTTAGTAGAAAATCTCGCCTTGGTGAAGTTTCAACTTCTGTCTTGTCGTCTTAAGTACACATCCAAGTTTTATTCCTAAAAATCACTTTGAAATTTGAGGAGCAAAAACATACCTCCGTCAGAATTATAAAAACTGAAACGGGAATTTCAAAACTAAAAAAAAATTTTTACGACCATTAAATATCTTATGTTGTTTAACCCAATATTTTCGATATTCGATATTCCAAATCATTTATGGCCCAGGACATACTGAACCGATTTTGTACAGTCTAAATCTTCTGAAGGTTAAATGGGCAATTTCAGTGGAATAGTTCTTACATAAACTTGTCAGTGGGAAATTTTTTTTTTTTTTTTTTATCTTGGACACCCCTGATGCCTGTACAAACATTGGGTGTTTTAAGGAGGGGAAAGTTTTTCACAGGGGACTTAAATTTTTGGAAATTGGGGGGAGAAGGAAAAACTTCTGCGGGCAGCGGTTCCATATTTGACGTTTGGGGAAAAGGAACAAAAAGCGGGAATTTGGGGGGCCTTTCAACTGAACTGAAAATGATGCAAAAAGTTGACACTTTTTCTCTGTTGGAGCTGCCAGAAAGGAATTATACTGGCCAACTCCTCTAACAGAAGCCGTAAAAATCCTAAGAAGAGCGACAGACCCCCTAGCTCGACGGGGGGCAAGAAGAGGAACCCTTTTCGTGAGCGTTGGATCTTTAAAAAGAGAACGGCTTTCTTTAATGGAGCCCAGAATGCTAAGGTTGTGGGGGACGACCCCCAGAATGAAAAAAATTTAAAGGGGGTTGATTTGGGTAATCAGGTGTATAGATTGGAAGAAGAAAAATTTTTTTTGAAGCTCCCAAGCTATGGAAAAAATGTGTTTGTGCCAGTTGAGGTTTTTCCAAAAGTAACACCACAAGATTAAACGATCTTTTTCTGCAGAATTTGCCGCTCATATGGGGATGAGAATTTCAGACTTTTTCGCGACAGCGAACATGACTGTGTTTTCAAAGCTTTAAACGAAACGTTTTTTGGGCCCCAATCAAGATAAGTTTGAGGTCTTGTGAAAGAGATACTCTTGACCTGCGCTTTTTTGAAATCGGGTTTAAGGTGGCTTAAGAAATTGAATACTAGAGTGGAGGGTACATCGTCAGCAAAACTATGAAGGGATTGTGGAAAGAGAAGATCAATTTTAGAAGAAACAGCGGGGGGCCAGCACTGGCCCTGGGGCCAGCATTAATTTTGAAACTGGAGGAAGGCCCTCTCACTAACTGATATACGTCGATTAGAAAGGAAACTAGAAAGCCAAGAGCAAAACGGGGGAAGACCCTAATTTGTTAAGAAGCCCAGAGCCCGACCGCAATTTACAATTTTCTACCATTACAGTCAAGAGGGGGACTGAATTCGAGGTTTTTTTTTCAGAATATTTGTTTCATTTTTAATCTATTACGGACAGAAATTAACTTATTGGTGTATGATTTGTAAAAATTTTTTTATTACATATTGAGTAAATGTCTTTCTGTTTTAGCAATATTTACACGTGGCTCAAATTAAACTAGCATTTGTAAAACACCCAAAAAAAATATTTTCTTAATTTTTTTATTTTTTTAAAATTTTCTTTTTCACCAAAGAGTTGAGTTTGGCTACCCAAAAACACTCTAATGAACTTTAATAAAACCCAATTTTTGCAACGAGTTTTTTATCAGTTCAGAGAACACTTGCAAGTCCGTCCGTTTTAAAAATTTTTCCCAAAATTTCGCATTTTGTCGAGAAATATCAGCCTACCAGCACTCCAAAAATCAAAAAAAACGGTCTAAAATGGAAAAAAATTTCAGTTAAAAAAAAAGTGCTAGTTTTTTGAGCCCATTAATTTCAAACCCTTTGGAAATGCTTATCAAATGAAGTAAAGAAAATGGGTTTCACACTTAAAGACATAAAACTAAAGTTATTAAGAACCTAAGAACTAAAAAAACTCAATTTAAATTTGGATTTACAAATTTCACAAATTATTGAACAGAGTTAAGTTATATATATATAGACAACGCGGTAGTGCCACCACGGACGTTATTTTTTTAAATAACTACTACCTAAAACCTACCTACGCTAGTTTGGGACACAACAACATAAAAAGTCAGATTGGCGGCAACATCCTGGATGAGAGAACAGACCAGATGATTCCCCAATACTCATTCAACAAAAACTTTGAGGTAAAAATTCCAGATCGAAGTGAGTTGCAGCAACTCGATATCCCCGGCACGGTTGGAGACATCATCTGGTATACGGATGGTTCCAAAACCGAGCAGGGAACTGTGCGAAAGAAAATCACAGGAGGACTTATAAAAACAAACGGATCTGAATAATAACAGACAACTAGGCGTCACTGGGGGCACTGGTGAACCCTAAGGTAACGTCCAGGCTATCTGAATGACAAAAAGAACGAAAAAGCGGATAAGCTAGAGAGACATGGATCATCCACACCATATTTTGGACCAGAACCTGCCCTTGGAGTGACCAAAACCACAGCACGAGGGCAAACCAGAGAATGGATCCGAAACAAATACAAGGAATACTGGGAGAACCTTGGTGGAATAAGACATGAAAAGGGCTTCATAAGGGGCTCATCCAAAAGAACGAAGGAAGAACTACTCAGGCAAAGTAGGAAAAGACTTCGCATAACAGTAGAGTTGCTAACAGGGCACGATAACCTAAGAGGACACCTACACAAGATAGGCTCATACAATGGGGACCCAAATTGCGAAATGTGCGACGAGGGAAAAGAAACAGCCTACCATATACTGTGCGAATGTGAAGCGTTGAATTACAAAAGACAGGCACTATTTGGTCGACCAAAAATAAGCCCACAGGAATATATTAACCAAACAATCTCGGGGTTATACAGACTTGTAGAAGGAACAAGACTAATGGTATAAAAGATAATGGGAGATTAGGCACAAAAAGCACAAGAGACTGCGCTGCCTCCGTAGTGAATCAAGACGGCTCCAAGGAAGAAGAAGAAGAAGAACGTATACAAAATTTGAAGGTTATCTGAAGGACACGTGACTCTGACGCGCAATTACGCGGATTCGGTGAGTTGGATAAAAGCGCGGTTTGATCTGATTTAAAGAGTTTATATAGCTAAGCAAACGAATAAAAATTTAAAGGTTTTAGGTGGAGGTTAAAAGGAGTTTTAAATCTCAAACAAAGTGAATCGCAACATTATTATACAAGAACTAAAGGATCCAGAAATATTACGCAAAAAACTACATTTTTCTTTGGCTTTTTTTGGTTTATTGATTTTTTGCACAAGCGTAATGCATTTTGCGATTTCTAACGAATCCTATGTTGTAAAAAAAATAATATAGAAACTTTTTTCTTTGTACGATTTTTTTCTACGACCAATACTTACAAAGTTATGAAAAGCCCACAGGAATATATTAACCAACGAATAAAAATTTAAAGGTTTCAGGTGAAGTTTCAAATCTCGAAACTATAAAAGATACAAAAACACTTATAAAATCAAAGCTGTAGCTTTTAACATTTTAAGCAAAAAAGGACTTCAATGGTTTTTGCTAGCTTTAATAGTTTTCGAGATAAAGACAAAAATAGGTTTTCATTTTTTAATTAATAATTAAAAATAGCCTATACAAGATTTTTTTAGCGAAGACGAGCAGTTCTTCAGCACTCAAAGCTCGAAACTGAAACGTTCGATTCTAGCTTCATTTTACCGAAAAACAAACCCAATAAAATAGCTATGACTTTTAAAATAATCCGACTTTAAAACAAATCTTTTAAAGGAGATATTTTTGAATATCTAAACTATTTTTTTAAACTTTTTAGACTAGAATACCCACTTAAAAAAATAGTTTTTTTTTTCAACTTATGTAAAGAAAGTTTTTAATCTCAGCAACATTTTTTTTTAATGCAAAAATCAGTTAAACCTACACTTCCCATACGTTAAAAATTATTATTAATGTTGTGATTTCGTTTATAGTAAGGGCGGTTCAATATTATAAATCAAAAACTAATCGAGAATTTTCAAGTTACACCTCCCTTTTCTCGGGACGATACCGAGAAAAAAGGTTGTGTGTGGTGTTTTAAATCGCCTTTTTTAACTCTTTTTCTGTCTAAAGTTATTGAGTAAGCAATAAAGATGATTAGGTTTATAGGTTTATTAATGCGGATACTTAATAGATATACTGAGTAACTATCATTCATAAGAAATTTATAGTCATTAATGGTGTCAAGTTTAATTAAATGATTTAAAAGCACACATTACCGCAGCCTTTAATTTTTTTAAATAATTATTTAAAAATAAAGAGTCGACGAGAAAAACGGCGAATGTTGCAAAATAGGTAATTTAAAATAAGGTGTTTTCTCATATTTCAAACTTATACGGATGGATACAGATGGAAAAAAAGTTATGTGTGGAGTTTTAAATCGCCTTTTTTATTTTTTTCTGTCTAAAGTTGTTGACTAAGCAATAAAGGTAATTAGGTTCTTAAGATGTTGCAGAATGTTGTGAAAAAAATTTATGGATCGATTTTATTTAAAAATGTAAAAAATAAACATGCGTCCGCTAATGCTCTATTTTTATAATACGGGGTGTTAAAACTTTTTCGTCTTTAATAGTTTATTTTATATTTATCGAAAACCCATTAAAAGACTGGAGTGAATTTTGGTACATACAAGTAAATGTATTATCAAAGGTCACATTTATACATGTAAAATTATTTGTTAAAGCCTTACTTCAGTAGCGTCCGTGCTGGCAAACTGTACGCAACTGGTTTTTGCAAAAATTAGTGTAAAGCCCGGTTAACTTTGCTTAAAAAATGCCTTCTACACTCTTTACTTCTAACGTACCGTTTTCGAAATAAAAATTATTTTATTAATTATTTGCTTTAGGAATCGTAATTAAAAATAGAAATCTAGTCAGAAAACAATTTTGTATAATGTAAAGGCAATCTATAATGATACATTTGCGAATATCAAAACGCATATTAATAGCTCAACGGCTTTTGTTGTAAATAATTGTAAAATAAAATATTAAAGGCAAAAAAGTTTAAACATCCTGTATCATGAAAACGAAGCATTTCCGGAGCCATGCAAATATAAACTTCTTTACACAATTTTAAATGCAGAATCTGCCCTTTAATTTATCCTTCCAGCATTCTGTAACACCCTGTACAATCAATTAATTTATTTATGTTAAAAGTAGAAGCAACAAAAGTTTTTTTTTCTATTTTTTTAAAAACTAGTATTATGTTGGTTTAAACGGGAGAAAAACGATGGATCTCAACAGTTAGGCTGGTAAAAGGATAAAACACAACTTCTTTACCCTAATAAAACCAAAAGTTCGTAAAGTAAAATTTATTAAACAGTTTTTAAATATTCATTAATTTGTTTCTTTTATTTTTCTAAAGTGACTGCTTTTTTACTTTTTTGGTTGTTTTTTGGTTTTTAATTCCTTCTTTTTTTTGTTACTCAAGAATATATCACACTCCTGTAAATACTTGTATTTATCGAAGCTAAAAACAATTAACAATTCTACAGGAATTAACAAACCGCCACACGACGACAGGGCGGGTAGATAATACGCGGTAAAACTGAAACTTCAGCATTATTTCCATTTACGGCAGTTTTACGTGTGTCCATACGTTTTCTAACTTTAACGGTTTTTTTATGTAAAGTGTACCAATGAGTTTAATTTACCGAAGCTTACATTTTCTATTAATTAGTTTGTTTTGATCCAAAAATGGAGTTTGATCGCTTTTTTCGTCAACTCTTTGAAAAGTAAAACAATAAGTAAAAAACCAATACACCTAGGTAGGTAACCAAGCTGGATTAACTTTTAAATTTGTACAAAAGATAGCTTTTTCCTGTTTTCTGTATGGAAAAACCTTTAAAAAATAAATTTTTCCATTTAGGGTAAAACATGTTGATTATATTGTAATTTAATCGCGATACTGTTATTAGGATTTCTGTAAAGAAACAAAACATTCTATCGGTGCATTTCTCGCAATGAAATTTTGAAAACCGGCTAGAATTTAAAAAATCATAACTTGGACACTTTTAAAGTTGAATAGCCGATCTTTTGGAAAATTATTCTTTATAACATGTTGTTCAAACGGGCTAAACGCGGATTTTTGTTTCAATATTTTGCAGTAATATTTTGGACCACTCAGGGTGATTTAAAAAACATATGCAATTAATGGGAGATTTCTTGGTCAAAAATAAGACATTAATGTTATAAAAACATAGGTTCAAAATGGCCCCGTTTTTAAGATACAGGGTGTAAAAAAAAATTCATAGTTGGAATTTTCCGAATCGAGTTTTTCGCCATAAGCTACGCCATTGACCTTCTGGCAGTTTTATAATTTTTTTAACCATTATTTTCTCATAACTTTTTTAGTTTTAGTACTATTGATAATTTGTTACATGATTCTTATTGTCTGCTTAGTTTTACATTAAAAGGTGCTCTTAAATTAACTCGATAAACCTTCTAATTTTAAATTTGCGTGATACGAAAAGGGTAATATTTAAAATATATAGCAATATTAATTTTTACAAAAAATTTATGTAAAGGGAATTAAATGCATGTATCTGAGCAGAGAGTGGATATTTTACACATTTTTTATTTTTTAAATTGCAAGTGTCTTTAATTTTAAATCTTTATTGTGCCACGCAAGTTTAAAACTAGAGTATCGCGAAAGCTGTTAAGTTTATGTAGTTAATTTAGGAGCACTTTTTTATGTAAAACTAAGCAGACAGTAAAAATCATGTATTAAATTATCAAAAATAGGAGATGCTGGGCAACAATTGAGAAAAAATGGGTTTTTAGTCAAAGCTTCGAAAGGTTTTAAGATTAAGACGTGATTTTTATAATATATGATACTACAAATATTTAAGTATCATTATATGAACATTATATTTTGAAAAAAGTCAGTTGTTAATTCTTACCTCGTTCTTGGGTAAGTATTAACAGATGGAGCAACAATTAACCTTGTGTGTTATGCCACCTGACAAAACCCAAAAACATCCTAACTTGAATAAAAACTCGTTAAACTATTTTAGAAAATCAAAGTTTTTTTTGTTTATTTCTTTTCAACATTTATCAGGCTTACACCAATCATTAATCATTTTTTTGCTAAGAATCAAATAATTCTACATAACATATATTATGTTTACTTTATACTTATACAATATCACATGAAGAAAAACGTAATTTTCGCTTTAATAATGTAGTTTTATATACAATTAACAATAAAAAAAATTATAAACGAATATCATAACAAAAGAATAGTATACCCATTCGTAGTTATAAATTTATTCATAATTTCGGCAAGTGTATGATGTGGTTGACACCCAAATTGGGCCTATTGCTTGCAAGAGTTACACTAAATCCACACCTGATATATGTTTATTATAAAACAATACAAAAATATGTATCTCTCCACACAGCCACTGCATTTATCTAATATCCGTTTCTTTATTTTTTTATACTTTCTCGTCTGTCATTTTTTTTCACCTTCTTTAGACTTACCTTTTCTTATCTGTGTTGGTTATTGTTTCCTTTGTTCTGGTTTTTTGCTAAGGTTTTTTTCTTTTTTAATTTTTTTATATGGTGTACTTCTCCTAAAGAATGTCTTTTTAGAGATACACACAAAAAATATACCGATCTACAATAATTATCCTCCCGGCCTCCCCTATTAATACCAATACAACAAAATAATTGTAAAAAAATGAACAAGTTTGTCTGAAACTACAGCACTGGTCTATAATAGTAACAAAAGTTTATCATCACAAGATGTATTTCAGTCAATGTTCTAACTGTGCCAAGTTTTATCCAAATCGACAAACCCGATTAAAAAATAAAAGGATCCCAACTTAAATTCTTGTTTTCTTTCACACACTGTATCTTATAGCTGAAGCCGTTTTGGACCTATACTTATATAACATTTTTGTCTTATTTTTAGAAAAGAAATCTCTCATTATGGCATGTCAAAGTTTTTTTGAATCACCCTGTATAACTACTGATGTACTCTATGATCTTCGTTTTAGTATTCATATTAATTTGTTGAAAAGTGTGAAAAACGGTTCGCTATTGGAGCAGAGTAGTAAGGGGTCAAATTAAGCCAGGAAAAATGTACATTTCTGTCTAATAGAAAGAATGGCCATTATTTATAGGCTTTTGTCATAAAGAAAACAGGGAAAAGCTCTCTTTTGTACAGATTTTGGTGTTTTATGTTCCAGGTCCCACTTTTCTGAAGATGGCACTAATGGTTTGCTGTTAAATTTTAGGTACCAATATAGCTTCCATCCATTGCTCTGTATATTGTGCCAATAGCATTTCAATACTAAATTTATAGGAAATAACCAAATTGTTAATAGATATATACATTTATAATGTAAGTTTTATGTAATCTGGTTTAAAAAAATAATAAATATTACTAAATTAGGACTTTTCTTTATTATTCAATTAATAGTTATTTAAATTAATAGAAAGTAGTCAGAATCACGGTAAATTCCAGCAATTCTGCAGTCACAAACCGATAAAATCAGAACAATTTCCAACGAAATGATGCTGCGCTTTTACCAGAAGGACTCGGTAAAATTGCAGACTGCAGGACTTTTGCTGCAGTTGGGAAGTTACAGATAGATCTCCAAATCGTGATCGGAAATCGTGACGTCTATATACAAATATTAAATGTTTTCTAGTTCGAATTTGCGGTCTGCGGCTCGCTGTACAGCTGAAATATATACTTATAATTTTATAAGCAATTTAATGTGATACTAATGTTTATTTATTGTTGTTTAAGATCGATCTGATTCATGAACTGGGTTCAGTCATGATTTGCTTTTTATTGTTTTCTCCTTTGCATTCTTCAAGTGGACAAATTATTTCGTTTCTTGGAAAGATATATAACTTACTCATTAGTTGACCAAACTTAAGCGTTGTGAAAAGTATTAGTTCGTTGATTTTTAATTACGATAAAAAAAAATAAAGCAACAGTCTGATATTTACACCTTAGAACAAACGAACACACACACACACACACACACAACAAAGACATGATAGTACCTTAGTTTTTTGCCAAATCACAATAAAAATTATGGCTATATACCGCAACAAAAAGAAAATTATTATATTAAAGTAATAAATTAAGAATTGTATTGAGCTCAAGACTTTTTTTAAATCCCTTTATAACGAGTTCCGAAGTTAAAATAAGTAATTAGTTCTCTTAAAAGAGGTGCTCTTTTTGATGTTTTCTAGTTTGGTATACTCGCGTTTCGTACACCGACCATTGTAACGACTCAAATAACCAACCAAATAAAAACCATATTAAAAATTATTAAAATATTGTTAATTACTTCTACGTAGTGATAATTACACAAATTTTAAATCCCTTAGCTCTGGTCGGTCATGGTTAGTTCTGGTTAGTTAAATCGGCTTTTTGTTTTTCCCAATTATATTTCAGACGTAAATAACTAAAAGTAGGAACAGTAAACTTTTCCGTTTAGGTAGATAGTTAAAACATATGTTATTATAACATTATTTTAATATCACTAGATATTATCTAAATAAATATTTTATATTTTTGCATATTATAGGTGAGCAATTAATATTTTTATATTTAGTTATAAAATTAGTTTTAATTATTTCAGCATATTTTATGAACCATCAGAGACAAGAACCAACCTTAGTTTTGGGTGAACGAAACGAAAATTTGAAAACTGAATAATTAATTTTGTGTACGAAATAAGAATATTTGGGGGAAATTTTTGAGATGTACGAAACTCGATTGTACAAAACAAGAATAAATCCGAATAACGATTAAATTTAATTTATTGAGAGAAAGAATTTGCTTTATTTTTACCACTGATGTTCGTCACAGCATATTAATTATTATTACTAACACAAAAATATTTAATAATATTTTTTTTAAATAAAAGATAAGGCTCAAGTACTAACGTACCGTGGATCTCTTAAGAAAAGCATAAAAAGGTATGTTAAAAAAGACAGGACCCCTAAACTTCGTCGATGGGCTAGAGAGGAAGCTCTCATATAATAGTGGAATAATTAATAAGGTAAACGTCTTTTCTTTAAATGGAACTAAGGATGCCAAGAGTTGTAAGAGACGCCATTTTTTATATAAATAATTAGTATACCAAGCTGGGCCTGTTTTGGGATACATCAGAGTACGGATAAAAAGGTGTGAAATACTTTCTGGCTCGCAATGGGAATCTAAGCAATTTCCAAGATACTTTAACTGTGGATGTTATGTAATGTCCACAAAATTAACTCATTCTTCTTTAGAACTAAGCCGTTTATAAGTAAGGAATTGGTAGATTATTTTGCGACAGGAAGCATATTTATGTTTTTAAGGCATGAAACTCAATATTTTTGGTGCACCAAAGCAATATCCTGTGAAATTTATATCTGCATTACCTTGCGCTTATTTTCCAAATTAGATTTAGAAAATTACTTAAGACACTAAATACTAGAGTAAAGGATACCGTCATTAGAAAAGCCTTGAATGGAACTAATCATGGAAGAGAGAAAATCGATAATGTTTAGAAGAAGTAGTGCCGGTGTCAATTCGATTCCCTACGAAAACCGTGCATTAATTTGTTGTAAGGTAAAAACATACCATCTACAATGACATAAATACATCGATTATTAAGGCAACCGTAGAGCCCAAAACAAATAACAAATTTTTGCCCGGTATTCACAACATCCCGGTATCACAGCATAACTAACAAAGAGCAGCACGATTTCATAAATTGGCGGGAAAGTACGGTTATTTTTCTCTCACAGGTTTCGCCGTCATTTTGCTGGGATATGATTTGTCTCCTATATTTGAATTGCAATCGTTTCATGTGCGTTTCTATCGTGTTTTATGCTTAAAAATATCAAAGGCGCCGCCAGGGAGAGATAGTGCTGCCTGTTATTTATGCTGTGCCACAAGTAAATATGTTTTCATTGTTACCTTGCAAAAATTTGTATAAAGTTTACGTAAAAAGCCGTAGAAACGAAGTTTGTTAGGAAGGGCACCGACCTAGCAAGAAACCTAAGCTATGGAAAAGACATTGTTCGGATATGCGAAATTCTGCCACGAATTTAATGTGAGGATGGATTCGTACTTTAATATACTTTAAATGTTATTACAAATAATTGATTTTTTTACCTTGCAAACAATGGGGCAAAGAGATGTAAGGGGGTAGGGTGTTTATTTATTTTTTTAATTTGTGATATAAAAGTACCACATTTCAAGAGTATGGTCTAAAAATTTCTATTCAATCCGAAAAAAACTGACGGAGATAGAGCGTTTTTAGTTGGAGTCTTTCCCATGCGGGTTTCTGCACATGCGCAGTACGATTATTTTACAGCTGTTACGCTCTGTCTGTCTATCTTTCTGGGTTTTTTCTGAACGAAGGGTCCATATATATGTATAGTACGTATACCTACATATATATTTGTAAACGTGCCTCGATAAACTCACGGAATAACTTATAGTTCAGTTTAGGTTAGCTATTTTACCAAAAACACGTGCTTCGTGTATTTTTATTAGTTTTTTTTAGTGATTTTATATCAATTATAATTAAAATGCTTAATAAAGTTACCGGAGATAATCATAAAAGCAGTGAAGTGAACTTGGACAGATCTAGAAAAGTAGTACCTCCGCATAAACATAAAACAGATGAGGTAAAAACAAATAGTACTACGGCAAAAAAAAAAATTAAAAAAGACCTTGGTCGGGACATACCAGAGGATTTTGAAAAACATTACAGAATAGTTAATTTTATGCTTGTTTTTTTAACCAGTGCGAGTTTAATGAAGTGTATACAGTGGATGACAGTGTATGGACCTGGGATTGACGACTCTATGTAGGTAAAAAAAAATACTTCTTTATTTATGGGGAATTTAAAATTTTGCAGTGTGAAACTTTAAACTGATTTACCCACAACTTGCTTTTTCAGGTCGGTGGACACTGTCATTCGAAATCTACTGTACCGATTATTTTAAATTTTTGCACACTCTTCCTGCACATAATTACCGAGGTAACGCTGTCAAGTTTTTATTTTTAATTTTAAGTATTTTTAATACCGGCTTGATTGTCGATTTTTTCCTCAAAAATCGACATTTTGCCTTCTATGCGGGGCTGTCGGTAATTGAATTAAAATAATTGAAAAATCGTATTTAATTCCTTCTCAGTAATTGGATTACTTTAATTTAATTACATTCCGAAAGAGGTAATTGTATTTTGATTATGAATTAATAGGATAATGTAATCGTAATTTGTAATTGATTTTTACGAATACCAAGTAATTCAATTGCTTAGAAAGTAATTCGATTATTTATAAAGTAATTGAATTACATAGAAACTAATTTAATTCCCTAATAAATAATTAAATTAAAAAAATTAATTACCTTTCTTTATGGAAAAACTGCCGGAAATTTGGCCAGCCAGAAAGAGCCGTGCCCATTTACTATTTTCGATGGATGCTTATCGCCACTGTTTTTATAGTGTGATGCATATTAGTATAAATATTTTATTTGTTTAGAGACCATGTTAAATATATCTCGTAATTTAAATAGAGTAATTGCTAAAATATTCATTTACTTTTAGTTTTAATTGATAATTGAATTACTTTTAACAAACATGCTAGTAATTGGTAATCGTAATTTATTACTACTTAGAAAAGTAATTGGTAATTGTAATTAAATTACTTTTAAAAAGTAATTAAGACAGCTCTGCTTCTATGTGCCATAAAAAATTCAAAATAATTTTTAAAAATCTCTACAGGGCTACCTAGGAAAACTTATAAACTAACAAATTTCCTTTAACTTTTTATTTAGGTGATTTAGTTAAAGGTTCTGATGTCCACCGCAAAACACCTTTTTACTAAGCCGCCCATTTAAGGTTGCTGTCATCGGCTCATATCAGCATATTTTAATATAAAAATTTCACACAATACTCATGAAATGTTACTTGATAACACCTCATTACATACATTTATTTATATTAACCGGTTCCTCAATCAAAAATAATGATAATATGCTATTTTTTTACCGAATTAAACCTACCCCCCCCCATAAGTCTATAAACTTCAAACTTCAAAATGGCTTTATTGTCTTAAATAACAGTTTTCATAGAAGACCTTAAACAAAAAATTTACATTATTAAAAATACATTAAAATAAAATAAAAAAAACGGAAAAAAGGTGACCTTACCAACTTTTCCCTCCCTTTTTCCCCAAACATATAGTATTTTTAAAAAAACCAAAAAACAGACTGAACAAATATAAAAAAAACAACACACTTAAAGGAAAAAAGAAAAGGTTATATCAAAAAAAAAAGAAAACTTTAAAACCTTGTTTGGGAGACTTTCCAATTTTTCCCAAAATCGAGTTAAAAATTGCAACAAACCGAGTAAGGATAAGCCAAGTTCAGGAGCACATCTTTGAAAAACGATTGCTTGTATGCCATTTAGTCCAGAGGATTGATTTCTTTGTATTAGTGGGTAATAATTTATTTTTGAATAGAGAAGACTAATAGTCCAATTTTTTTAAAAAGTCTTCATTATAAAATTTCGTATAATAGTATCGTCAAAAGAAAACACGTATCAACTCAAGAAAACGGAAATATCACTAAATACTCCGACCAAAAAAACTATTTTCACAGTAAATTAAAAAATCTACATACAAACATATATTATTTAAATTAAACGGTAATCTATGCAACCAACTCGTGTTGAAAACCTGCCCAAAGTGTCAGTAGCTATTTTTTTTAAAATAACTGAAATAAAATGCATTATTCATTAAAATGTTATTGTATGTCAGAAAATGTTTTAAACTGTATTTCAGCACTGGTTGAAGATGGAACAATACCATCCCGGAAAAATTTTAAATAAGAATTCCATTTGAATATGGTGTTGGACTGTTATAAGGGAGTTTTTTTTTATATTATGGAGATCTTAATCTGAATGGTAGTCATATTAAATAAAAAAAGTAATTTTTAAAAAAATAATAAAGTATTATTTAAAGGCATAAACTTAATTTATACCGTTGTTTTTAATTATTAATAAAAGTTCATAATTTTAAAGGGTCAAATTTTTTTTTAGATAAAGTGCGGAAGTTTGCTTTAACTTAGCCTAAATAAATTTTAAATCTTAAATTATAACGTACCAAATATCAATTTTACATTCTAGTCTTTTTTTATTATTATTTGACAGAAGAGGGTACGAAAAATTTTTGGGTTTTTTTTCTAGAATAGAGAAAAAAATATATTTATTTTAAATTTACAAGAATCAAAATTCTAGAAACCTATGAAAATATAATGACAGCAACAATATTATGTAATTTTTCCCCATAAAATGAATTTTTTTTTAGTATATTTTAACCTGAGAGGCATGTTGTTTAAACACTGGACCAAAATAAAGAAAACACTAACTAAAATAAAATAAATTTAAAAGAAGTCAAAATACAAAAGAAACGCTAAACCCCAAATATATATATATATATATATATATATATATATATATATATATATATATATATATATATATATATATATATATATATATATATATATATATATATATATATATATATATATATGTGGTAAAAAATTATTCGTTCTTCTTTTTTTTTGAGTAAAAATATGGTTAAATTTTAGAATAAATAAAGTTATAAGACCTTTTTTAAATTTTATGATGTGCCTACACCCGGTTTACAAACGACATCAACTTTGATTTTTTTAATGGTTTACCTGTAGTTTTTTTTAAAAATTTGGTTTCTAAGGATCCCTGATTAAATTTAATTATATCCTAAGCCTTCTGCCCGTTGAGGCGATTAAAAATTCAAACTCACAAATTTTTGTTTTTTTGGAAAACAAATAAATAAAAAATATAAAATTTTTTGTATAATTTAATTTTTTTAAGATTTCCTTTTTGGAGGTCATAATAAAATTTCGTCCGGCGTTAGAGTGCTGGGGAAAAAACTTTTCAATAATGTTCCCTCTCAATGAACACCGTATATTTTAAATTTGATTTGTTTTATTTTTATATTAACTATAAATCCATATATCTTGTTAGTTTTTAAGAAAATGGGGGTTGAAAATGTCCAAACGACCGCCCTTATGGTTATAGGGGAAAAAAAATAAATGCTTTAAAATTATAATAAAATAACCCCGGGGTCCCTTTTGGGGCAATTTTGTTATTTTTAAAATTAGTTTATTATTTGTTGTTTTATTATGACTTCGCAGATAAAGTTTTTGGGAAAAATTAATTAAAAAAAAATAAATGATTCTAAGGGTATTTGTTTTCCCTATATAACTGCATAAATATGGTCGTTTGGGTCTTCAATCGCCATTTTCTCAAACTAACAAAGATAAGATAGGTATAGGATATTATACAGATTTTATATCAAAAGACCAGAATCCCAAAATTTAAAAAATACAGGGTGTTGCATTTAAATTTTGAAGTAACATTATTAGAAAAGTCATTTTTCAGCACTTCCAAAAGGGAAATAGTTTTATTTTGACCTCCCAGATAATCTTAGAAAAATTTTAAAATAATTTTTTTTTATATCATTTATTTGATTTCCATAAACTGCATAATATGCGGTAGGTTGGGCATCTTTAATCGCCTTTTTTCAAAAAAATAGTAGAAAAGAAGAATAATATACATTTTATATCAGAAATGATTCGTAGAATCCAAATTTTAAAATATACAAGGTATTTCATTGAAAATGAAAGTTGATTGTTTCCGGTTAAACCGGGAAATGATAGAGTCAGTTATAATATCCAAAATCAGCATCTTTTGATATATTTTAGCATTCTAAAAATTTTAAAAACTATATGTTTTTATTCAAGAAAAAAAAGGTTGAGGATTTAGGTCCCCGGTATATAAAGTATATATACGGGTGACAATGAAAATTGGAAACACGCTGCCGTTACATTTTTTCAACATAAATATTTAATATTTTGGGATGTTAAATAAGGTTATAAGCACATGTTTTAGCATTATTTGACTTGGTACCACTTCCGGGTTTTGGCAGATATATTTTGCACTATTGATAGGGGCTTGAAATTCCCCTTTTATGAAGTTGGAAACACATATATATATATATATATATATATATATATATATATATATATATATATATATATATATATATATATATATAATAAAATACATATATATATATATATATATATATATATATATATATATATATATATATATATATATATTATATATATATATATATATATTTATATATATATAATATATATATATATATATATATATATATATATATATATATATATATATATATATATATATATATATATATATATATATATATATATATATATATATATATATATATATATCTTTTTTATCCAAAAAAAAGCCCAATAACTGTTTCTACAAATTATCCCAGAGAAAAAAAAATAATATTTATACATTAGAACAGAGTAAATCTACTCACTTTGTGTTATAAACTCCTTCAGGAAAGAGTGAGAGCTCAGGGAGTTTTTCTCGAATATGTCATATTCTAACATATATTTTATAATTTTTGTGGTATGTTTTCATATAAGTATGTCTGCGACTATTAAGCATCCGAGTGATGTGGAATTTAAAGTTACTTTATAAATAAGAAAATTCTTAAATCTAGCGGCAACTTCAAGGGCAAGCAAAATCAATTTTGGTGTTCTCTTATATTACTTAATGAATTTCTGCCTGCGTGACAAAAAATGTGCTCCCTTTTGTGACTCATTTCGAAGCGATTTAGGTACGTAGTAAATAAAGTCAGTTTACTTTGAAAACACATGATCTAAACATGGTAATTTTTTGTACAATGTAGCGGCTGCAATATCAACCCGCCGCTCTGAAGAGACCGACAAAATTTGGCTCGACCGCGTATGGACCGCCAAAATTAGGAATCTATCTTAGTTCCTCTGCTACTAACTATCCTATTTTTGATAAAATAAATAATGAGGTTAAATCATGATATTGTACCCTTTTAGTACCTAGCAAACAGTTTTTTATTTTTAGAAATATACAAGTCTACTACACAAGACTAATAGGTATGTCTTCCCAAAGTATACCGTGTTAGCTCTTGCCTTTATTTATGGATTTACCCCGACAGCAATAAAACTGCGGACGGTATTTTAAATGGAGAACATTAGACGGACTTTAATAAGTAAAGATTTATAATTTATTGTTTATTTAGGTAAATAGAATCTTAAAATTACATTAAGGAATTAAATATACGCAAAGTTTTAATAAATTTATAACTGCATTATCTATATATAATTACATTTTTATTCCAAATATCTAAATTTAATTCTGTTTTACTATCAGAGTCATCATTAAGACTAATTACAATAGAATTTATGTTGTTGTGGATAGAAATGTAAGAGTCCTCAATTTTTATAATGGGGTGTAGTGATTAATCCAGCCTCAACTGGTATGTTAGTAATTACATTTTTTTTTTCAAATTTATAAAAAATGACTTAAAGTAGTGTAACATTTTCTGTTCTGATCTAATACCCCCAAAAATTATGGGGTTAAACATACAGTGATACGGAGGAAACAGTGGGGCAGTATGCCCAGCCTGTTCAGCCAAATTATCACATACATATTGTTTTTTTTAAATTTCATATGAATTTAGACTTCCAAAAGATGCGTTTTTTTGTAACTGAATTCAAAATAAATATCATTTTCTAACAAATATTCCTGGGTTTCAGTTTTTAACTTGATGAAGCTGGTGCTTGTGTAGCAGACGGGTTTTTGGTAAACTTGCTATTTTTTTAAATAAACTGTTGTTTTAAAAAATAATTTTGAAACCAGTTTTCAAAAGTTCTGCACTTGTATCCTCAATAATCCCAAAGGGAGAATCCTATTTTTTTGTAGACAACAGCAAGCAGTTTGGGACAAATCCGTCTTTGAACCAGCGTGTATTATGCTAATGCGTTTTCCTTTATTTGAAGGTGCTTTCGTTTACAGTTTTGACTGGGAATCAACCCCCCTTTTGATATTTGTCGGGGATGAACCATGTTTCATCAAGGTAAATTATGGATCTGTTTCTAACCTTTTCTTTTAATTTTTGGGAATTAAATCTCCAAGTGTAATCTGTGCAATTCCCTTGCTACTTGTCTTTTGTCTATTTTTCAGTATTTAATTAAATCCCATTTTATAAACAACTCTATGGAGGGTGGCACGGCTAATATTTATATTGGTTTCGTCTTCCCTAGCTTCTTTTTTTAGTTTATCCAAGGTAGGAATAACTCCGCTTTTATAAAGACAATATTTTTTTCTTATTAGGTCCTGATCACTATTGTCTATACGGTGAGATTAAAACCACTACTTTTTTTCTTTTGTTCAATTCTTCAATAATAATAATTCCCCTTATCGATGATGTTGGAGTTTTTGTAAGTAGACAGGCTTTTAAAGCTTCTTGTTTAATTAGCCCTCTACTGATTAAAATTTCATAAACTTTTTCACAACATGTTTTGCATCTAATGACAAATGATTTCGATGCGACAAAAAGTTATTTTCCCGTAAAACAACTTTTTCGAAACGCAAAGAAAAACGGTTATTTAACACTGCTACTAAAATATTAGCCAAAATATTTATATGCCTAATAGTCAATACTCAAGAAATACCTGGCCCACCCCTGCCCTTATGAACAAATGGGTTTACCCAATAACAATAGGTAATAAAATCGTTAAAGGTTTATTGGGATATGGTCCGTCAAAAGCCATAACGATATACTTTGAGACAGACTATACCTTAGTTGCTAAAATATTTAGGTTTTATAAAGAAGCAAAGTAAAAAATAATAAAAGTATTTTTTTATAAAAAGCTATTACTAATACATACAGTAGTTTTTAATATTTATGTATTGATTTGTTTAAAAAAATGTTAAAAGTGTATTAACAACAAAGTTTTTTCTAACAAAAGAATATGTACGAGTTACCTAATAAACTTACAATGTTAAACAATCTAATAAAAAGGAAAAAAAAGAACAACTACTTTATTTTCTTTTAATTTCGTCATTTTTGGTTTGTTTGTGGTTTACCACACTAGAGAGCCTTGTTCAAGGACAACTCGGTTTGTCGAGATTTTCTCGAGAAAGTTAAATACGACGATATAATTTTTTATTGTAGGTTTAAAATAGGAAAAAAAATACCTACACTCTGGCGAAAACCGCATTTTGATATCTGCATTTGTTTTCGAGTTCTTTCAAAGTAACCTGTTTTTTAAATGATAAATAACATTAACAATTAATTAAAACTGTCTTTCTATTAAAGTAAAAGAATAATTATTGTATATATCTGTATTCTGGATACTGCAGAGTGTATATTCTACAGGCGACAGTTGAGTTCTTGTTGTATTCCAAATAAACTGTTAGCATGTTATATGCTACTTCATTTGGAATTCTCATTTTTTATGCAGGTTAGATTATAATAAGGAACACATATTTAAATATTGAATTAGAACTGATAATTGTCAACTTAAATTCGTCGCGTCGTATTTCAATCTTTTTGTCTTGTTTTTATTTCCAAACCTACTTGACCAATATTTAAATTAGAGTTAATAAATGCCCTAATCACCGCGTTTTCATGTTTTCGATTGTTTATTCTGTTCTCTAGTGGATACAATGCAACCTTTAAAATTATTTTCAGTATTTACTCTACAGTAATTATAGTTAATAATATTTATCATTTAAAAAACAGGTTATTTTGAAATACCTCGAAAACGAATGCAGATATCAAAACGCGGTTTTTGCCAGAGTGTAGGTATTATTTTTCTCTTCTAAAATTTTAATAAAAAATCATATTATCGTATTTAAACTTTCCGAGAAAATCTGGAAAAACCGAGTTGTCCTTAAACAACGCCCTCTAGTTGGTGAACCACAAACTAGCTGACAGCGAAAAGGACGACCATTAAAAGAGCTTTGAATTTTCTCATAAACGAGTACTCACTTGAACCACTTTTGAAAAAATATGTGAAAGATAGAGCCATTTGAAAGCTGCATTATTTATGATTTTACCCCACCCTTAATATTGGAAAAACGACCAAAGGTCTTGAACTAAACTGATGCAGAATTGATTAGAGTTTTTGTTGATTTTATCAAAATTAAACCCAATACTAGCTAATTTTGGAAAAAAATGGGTTTTTTAATATACCGTTGCGATTGCGCCATTTTGCCGTAGTTTTAGAAACTAAAAAACAATTTCCAGCTATTTCTCTTAACCACTTTTACAAAAAATATTTTTTCACCAACGCTATGCGATAAATTGTTTCCGAGATACAGCCGGCGTCCTTTCCTATTTGGACACCCGGTACACATACTTTAGGAACATACTACAAACATCATCATTTTGTGAGAACAGTTCCTTTAAAGAAACGTATAACAGTCAACCATTGGTTTGCCTTAAGAATGAAATAAGGAAAACAAACAAGCGCCTTCGGTTCATTCTTTATCAAAGTAATGCCCGCTGTCACACATCTCGTCTACTCACCAAGCAACTGACTATTTGAGCACTCCAAAAATTGTATTAATGGGTCATCTGCCTGCAGTCCTAATTTGGCACCAAATAACTTTTATTTGTTTTCGAACGTCAAGATAAATTGCGAAATAGAAAAAATGCTTTGACAAGTGGCTTAAAGATATGCAGAAGTGTATAGATCATAAAGGAAAATTTTTTGAAAAGCAATAATGTTATATTTAATTCCCAACCGCTGTGTTCATACATCGTCGTTGTGGTTGGGCCCAGTAGGATCTTTTGAAACATGCACTAGAGTAGTAATCGGCAACCCCCTTTAACCAACCCAAAAGGCCTTTAACTCAAGGTTAGATACCAGTGTGATGAGTGAATGACATCCTGTGCCAAACAGGTTCTCCAACATTGCCTCTGAGATACAGGGCGATTTCTCAGAGTATTTAGCCTTACTACGGTAATGCGGGGCTCTGCCGTGGTGGACTATTACTTCCCTAGCTCCAAGCATAGGAAAAAAGTGACAAAGGTGCGCTGACCAAAACGGATAAATCCGTTTCGAGAGGTGCCACTCAAAGTCACAAGCAGACAAAGGTGCGCCGACCAAAACGGGTGAATCCGTTTCATAAGGTGCTCCTGAAGTCACCGGCGCCTGGTTCACGGTTAAGGACTCATCCATCCCGAACAAACAGGTGCTTAGGAAGGGTTCCCTGAATCCAAACAGAAGGCGGACAGAACCGCCTTTATAGGAAAAAGGGTTCCTCGGCTTTGAACAGAAAGCGGAGGGGACCGTTTTCATAGGATAAGGACGGAGATGCGGCCTCAGAAAGAACATCTGGTTTTCCCTGGGGAATCCCGGGGCTGCTCGTCATACTCTCCAGGAGACAGGGGCACCAGAACACATTAGAACACATTGTGCTCGTGTCCGGTAGCGACACGAGTAAGAGCGGATGTAAAAACTCTCTCCCAATCTGGTATCGAATTTATATCCGATCCTATTGGGAGAAATACAAAAAAGTGTGAGCCACAATACGTAAAAAGTCCACTCACTTTAAAACCTACCTACCTACCTACCTAATGATACATTACTGTTTATTTATTATTATCCTTAAAATCAAAATAGTGTCCCTCGTATAATCCATTTTAAATTTTCGGGTAAATAAAAATTTTATTATCAATAAAAAAGAGCAAACATTCCCGCTAAAGGTGTGCTTATGAATTTAGATTGCTTCTAGCAGTTTAGCGAAGTTTTAATACTTCCAGACCTTATTGAAACTGTGGCATTAAAGAAACTCTTAATTTTTCCATAAAAAAGTTACCGTCGAGGCGTGCGAATGAAAAGAAATTGAAAATTATAAGGAAAGAAAGAAGCGTATCATCAGGCAAGGAATGTTGTAGGTGTAAATCATAAAAGGAAAAAAATCGTTTTAAACTTTATTTAAGTTACAACGACAAACATTCTATATAGGTACAAGGAATCAAATATAAGATAAAATACATAAATATATACAAGGTGATTTAAAACGTATTTCTGAAAATTGAATGGGCATACTCACTATAAACACACACATCCATACACACTAAATTCTGGGCCACTATTATTTGACAAATACCTAAGGCGTGAAAAGATTTCCTTGCAAATTAAAGCAATAAATTTTATGCACAGAAAACGCAAGAAGAGCTCAAACATAAACTGGAATTTGGCTGTAACTTTTCATTTACTGCAATAAGCATATGGTTTTTACATTATTTCTCTACCTACTTACCCTCTAAGCTTAAGCACTTGTACCCTGCTGTAGACTTTTTTAGAATGTTTCTAGTTGAACCTAAAGTCACTCATGCACAAACTCGTCAACATCATCATTATCTTGAAGTTTTAAGCCACTTAATGATGCTTTTAGTGATCCAAAGATATATTAAAATGCATTTTTTTGAAACATCTGTTGTCAATTGGAAAATATGAGGTTTAGCATTAACGTGTTGCAGAAAAACACTATTAATTGCATTTTTTTCTTTTGAACAAAATGCAATAACTTTTAAGCAAGCAGTCAATATATTATGTGTAATTATTGACTCTTTCTGACCTACTTTTTTATATTTGTGTCAAAAATTGATCAAGATAACACCCTCCACGTCCCAAGACACAATCTTTGCTTTTTTCGGTTTTGGAAAATTTTAGTGGCACCACTCTTGATTTACCTTTTTTTTTAAATTCCATCGCTGTGTTCGCACGTCGTCGTCGTGATTGGACCCAGTAGGATCTTTTGGAACATGCGCTAGAGTTGCTGGTTATCGGCAACTCTTTTGGCTAGCGTATGGAACGGGATCCAAAGCTAAGACGAACATAAGGCTTAACTCAAGGTATTAGCATACCGTGCTGATGAGTGAATGACATCCTGTGCCTTAAACAGGTGTCTCCAACGGTGCCTCTGAGATACAGGGCGACCTCTCAGAGTATCTAGCCTTACTGCGGTAATGCGGGGCTCTGTCGGGGTGGATTATTACTTCCCTAGCTCGAAACAGAAAGCGGACAGAACCGCTTTCATAGGAAAAAAGTGACAAAGGTGAGCTGACCGGAACTCATAAATCGAGAGGTGCCACCCAAGGTCACAACCAGACAAAGGGCACCGACCGGAACGGGTGAATCCGTTTCGAAAGGTTTTCCTGGAGTCACCGACGCCTGTTTCACGGGGAAGGGCTAATCCATCCCTAACAAACAGGTGCTTAGGAAGGGATCCCTGAATCCAAACAGAAGGTGGACAGAATCGCCTTTATAGGGAAAAGGGTTCCCTGGCTTTAAACAGAAAGCGGATAGACCGTTTTCATAGGGTAAGGCCGGAGATGCGGCCTCAGAAAGAACATCTGGTTCCTGTAACAAGGACCTGGTAGCTACCCACGTCACTAGACCTGGAGAGGAGGGCATGACGGATCTAATCGTCTGCACGTCATACTCTCCAGGAGACGGGGACACCAAAACACATCAGAACATATTGTGCTCGTGTCCGGTAGCGACACGAGTAAGAGGAGAGTAAGAACTCTCCCAATCTGGTATCGGATTCATTAGAAGTCCGATCCTATTGGGAGGAAAATAAAAGGTGTGAGCCACAATAGACCGAGCGGTCGCAGTGGAGGGCGTAAAAAGTTTTTTAAGTCACTTTAAACCTACCTAAACCTACCTAATTTGTAATGATTATAATATTTTAGGAACATACATATTTATATTGGCCAGAATAAGCTTGAGGATATGTTCGGTATTGTTGTGTCGGATTCATGTGTCAAAAAATCCTTGTTGAATACTCGCAAAAAATTCCTATTTTTATACCCTTCAAGATGGGACCGCTTTGGTCCTGTTTCTGGAGTACAGAACTGAGTTTGTTTAGAAACTATTAACCCCTACGAATTAGCAGATCCCCCAACATGAAATAACGAAAAACCCTAACAAAAAAAGAAAAATTAAGGTACCTATTTACGTTTTTAGTCAGTTGATTTAAATAATAGTTGGCTATCTTTACTTGATGCTGAGGTAATTTTAGTTGAAAATTTGAATTTTAAGTAATATTTAATTTTCAGTTAAAGTTTTTTAGAATAACTTGAGGATGGAGGGTTTTTTATTTCGTTTCAGGCGATTGCCAGTTCACACAGAGCAATAATTCCTAAGTATACTCAGTTTTATATCTCGGAAATAGGACTGAAGTGGTCTCATCTTAGAGAGTATGAAAATTATAAGAACTTTTTGATAGAAGAATAAGGTCATCTCTTAAATCAATGTTGGTTTGTGTTGTCATTTACTAAAAACCTTGGTATTTTATAATGTAGATTTTCCGGATTGTAAATAAAGACTTTAAGAAAATCTTCACAAAATATTACTTGGTTTGGCACCCTCATTCCCAAGAAATTTAAGTTTTATTCATTGTGCAATGGAAATATAAACTGCCTGTCCTGTCATTTTGACAGATACTAAATAAAAACAATTAAAGTAATTATGATATTATGCACGTCTTCTAGATAAACCATTGCAAAAATGTTCAAAAAAATTGAGTCATTCGACTGGCTCTGGGAAGCAGAAGTTTTTTCTTCTCCTCCAAACCTCCAAATCTTCAAGTTTCCTAATAATAAAACATTCTCTTACTTTCTTTAGGTCAACCATGGTAGTCAGTACTAAGACTTGAAGCCTTATTTCCCTTAGAAACAAATGTGTTTTAACTTCAAAACGTACAGATGTGCAAAAACCTCGTTGTCAATTTTTTCGTGATAACAGTACTATGCGGGAACGAAAAAATATCATTAATTATATATAACCCGGTCTTATTTCATTGTAGGTCCTAAGTTAATTGCTTTTAATTCAAACTCTTATTAAAATTAAATTTCTGTTTTTATAGGGTGAATTTTTATCCTAAATATATTTACACCCATTATTATACCGAAATGTATTATATAAATTACAGCCCATATCTACATCTTATTATTTTTCGCGTGCTTTTTTTGGTGTTGCGAGCTAACAATCGAGTCCAATCAAAAAACAAAGCTAAATAATTAGTTTAATAACAGAGAAAAAACTAAGTATGAGAAAACCATGACACAAACCATAAAATTTATAAAAAGTAGGTGTACTTGAACATGCTAGGGAAAATTCTTATAATACGATGAGTGCCTACGTTTTGATTTATAACATCCTCTTCTGGTTTTAAGCTTATAATTACCAGACTATTTACTACAATAAATAGGAAAGTAGCTCGTAAACAAAAGAAAACCTTAGATATTCGAAATTAGGTATAATTGAGGGTGTATGATTTATTTGGTTAAAAAATAGAAACAAGAATAAATTATCTTTATATGGTAATATAATATAATAGGTAAAAATAATAGTGTCTAGTAGTTTTAATAACATTATTAAACTATTTTGTATGAATAATATAATCTGCTATATTTTAAAAGCTATATTAATTATCAAAGAAAAAATTAGATGTTTACCCAAATTGGATCATCAATAACAAAATTAAATTTTATGTGTTGAAGACCCTCGATTTCTTATAGATTCACTGGTGGTCACAAGGTAGTTTATATGCGCTTGGATTATCTCAATCCACCCTACATCTCACCTATGTTTAAGTGCTGCCAGAGTTTAAGGAGCGTAAGTCCAACAATTTGAGACCAGGGATATCCCACGCATGTTCGATCGGAGAGATAAGGGAATCTTGGGGGCCATGATAAGCGGTTAATGTGGTGTTGATAAGTAAAGTACGGCTACCCTGGTCTCTTTGGTCTGGCGTTGCCTTGTTAAATAGAGGGATTTTTGATCGTCTCAAAATATGGAAGTACATGTGGTTCCACTGCTTCATGAATGTACCTAAGGGCCGTCATGCTACTTCTAATAAAGAATAAAGATGTCCTGCTAGTATATCCGATGGCACCCCTACCATTACACGCACAGTGTAATGAACAAATTTTCCTATATTAAGCTATGGATATCGTCTTTTAACTCTTCGCTTTTTTATTATTACTCGACCCTAACACCCCAACAAAAGCGAGATTTGTCACTAAAAATCACAACCAATAGAGACGGTAGAAAAAAAGACCAAAATTTCTTATTCAGGCATACACTACACGTATGGGCAACGTAAGACTACCATTTGGTGTTCTTGAAACCACTGATTCGTAATCACATAGTCTAAATAAGCGATCTCTAAGATCCAAAAGCCTTAGTCGGCTAGTTTTAATCTCTGTTTCCATATTATGACGTCCAGTGCTTCTAACTATGTGACGTCGGCCTTCTGGAGTTCATACCTAATAACATTTTAAATTGATACGTAAAGATCGGTTTGTTCTTCTCCCAATTTCTCCAATTGACACGCCTGCCTCACGTGTAAGCCCACAATTAGCCTTCTCTCAATATCACCAAGCTCACGAATATGAGCAAGCTTTCGCACTCAAGACATACTGTTTGTTAAAATAAAACACTTTGAAACAAACTTTTTTAATGTTAAGGCACAGATGTGTGCAAGAATTCAACTAAAAAACTGAAAATAGATACGTTTCTAAAATCTTGGTGAAATATGATTATAAATACTAGATATTTAACTTACTTTCTCACACCTCAAGGAGGATTTATCGCATGTCTCTGTTATAAATGTAACTCATTTGATCTAGTCAAATAATTAAAATCCAGCTATATGTCGGCAGAATAAAATTACACTTCTGCCGACACTCTGTGTCGTTCATCGTTCCTCCAACCTGGTGGAAAACAAATTGAACACCTAATTAGTCTGGGTTCTCATAGAGATATTTCATTTTCTGTAAATACTATTTTTTTAGTCTTTTTTTATTTAAAATTTTTAAGTATTTGCAGTCAAACTTCATTCATTCTGGTAAAGTTCTTAAGCAGTGGGCCAAAGATTGGACCAAGAGAAGGTTTGAGGAAAAATGGATCATAAAGTAATATCTGAAAGATTTTAAATTTCGCGTTTTTGGGGGGTTAATGAAAGGTTGGGGAACAAAAAAACCCCATTCTGGGTCGGGTAAAAGATTGTTTGAAGGTGTTTAGGGGGGTCTAGAGAGTACACGAGGGGTCATCTTTGGAACCTACTGAAGCAAGATCACTTGTCAGGACCGAACTTGCAGTGAATTTGTATTTGGCCCATAGCATCGGACTGGACAAGAACTGATATCTTAGAGGCTATCCCCCTCTTAATGAGATCGGCGTATAATGGCCAGCGTTAGCTGAGTGCGCTACATAGGTGATGCTCAAGTATTTCTTCCTCCTTCAGACTTAATATGCGTGGTTTGTCTTCTGTCTGACTTATTCTTTCCATATGCTTATTTAGCCTACAATATCCTTACCACTTTGCGGCAGCAATTCAGCAGGTTTTGTTTTAGGTGAACTTCGGCAAAAAGCAGTTAATGAACTCTTATGCTTGCCGTTGCCCTACTAGCTCAGTAAGCAAAGGTTGTTTGCAGGAAAGAAATGTAGAAGTTTTTCTCACTGGTTCTATATGTCTTATAAGCTGCTGAATCCGAATCTGAGGTTTGCCATCTTGTTAGGCGTGACCTTCACAACGAAATTGCAAAAAACCCATATTTTCGTAACTTTTTCCAGTTTTTTAATTAAAACTTGAAAATTAGCGTTTTTTTGATGATAACTATAATACACCAAATTAAATAAGACAAAATTTCCTACAATTAAGTATAATAACTCTTAATTCGGGAAACAATCCATAGCGTTGTTAGATCGTGTTGAAAAAATGCCATTTCTTAACTTCCGCTAAAAAGGTAAAAACACTATTGAATGTTTGAGCTGGTGCTTTACTATCAACTTCATACACCTTAGAAATTAATTATTTTATGATTAACAGGTATGCTCTTGTTACATTTAAGGAATTGGCAAACGTGAGTGAGGTCCATAGGTCAACAAGCCTTCTAGCTCAAACAAAATCGGACTACTTTTAATTTAAGGGGAATAAGGTTTTGATAAAAGGAAACACATTGAAAACAAATTTTTATTTATACAAAAAAAAAATAAAAATCCATTGTTTTTTTAAATTTTTATATTCATTCGTGGTAGTCATCTGCAGAATTATCACCTAAAACAACGAGAGTGGATTTAGATAACTATAATAGAAGCAATGTCGTTCATGTTCATTAAGGATTAAATTTAGTATGTCTTTGCACAAGAGACTTTAATATTATTAAAAAAAAAGATAAAACCAAAAATAAGAAAAGAACAAGAAAAAGTCATTAGCTGCACAAAGATCAGGATTGCGTTTGCAGATGATCTACGAACGCAATTAATTAATGAACATGAACGACATTGCTTCTAAGGTCTGTTTGTTATCAAGTTTAGAGTAGGACAGAGTAGGTAAGTATAGGACTAAAAAGTGGAATTAAGTGTAAATAAGTTTCATATTGGATTTTTATATACCAAACGCGTTTTAGACTTAATATAGGAATTAAAATTGGCTTAATGTTTATATAAATATACAAACAACTTTAAGTTTTGTAGTAAAAATACATCTAACTTTACTACTTTGAGAGTTAGAGTAATTAAGTGAAAACTACTTTACACCAGAATTTATACCAAACACCTAGTCCTAAATTACACTGACGATAATAAACGGTTTATTGACAAAAAAAGTGAAAAATATAGTAGGTACTTTCTGGATAACAAACAGACCTATTATAGTTATCTAAATTCCAGCATTCTTGTTGTTTAAGGTGATAATTCTGCAAATGAGAACGACGAATGAATATGAAAATTTGAAAAAATTGTGTTTCTGTTTTTTAGTCGTATTAATAAGAAATTGTATCAAATATGTTTTCTTTTATCAAAACCTTATTCCCCTTAAATAAAACGTAGTATAATTTCGTCTGAGTTAGAAGGCTCGTTGACCTATGGACCTCACTCACGTTTGCCAATTCCCTAAATTTAACCAGGACATACCTGGATTACCTAGTAATCATAAAAGAATTGATTTTGGAGGTGTATAAAATTGATAGTAAAGCACCAGCGCGCACTTTGAATAATGTTTTTAGTTTTTTTAGCGGAAGTCAAGAAATGCCATTTTTTTAACACGATCTAAAGACGTTGTGGATTGTTTTAGACTTAAGAGTAATTATATGTAATTGTATGAAATTTTGTCTTCTTTAATTTGGTGTATTATAATTATCAACAAAAAAAAAGCCTATTTTCAAGTTAAGTTAAAAAACAGATAAAAAAGTGACGAAAATTTGATGTTTTTTGCAATTTCGTTGTAGAGCTCAAACCTGGCGAGGTGGCAAACCTCAGATTCGGATTCAGCAGCCTAAAAAATATAAAAAACCGATGAGAGAAATATTTCTACATTTTTTTCCTAGAAACGCCGTTTTTGAACCTTGGATGACTGAACTATACGGGAATCTCTGGTATTAATGTATAAGAGACTAAGAGAAATCCCGCAGAATGGTTCTGGTCTTACAATATTTTTGTTTAAGCTTTCTGTGGCTAATCTGTATGCCCTTTCATTGTCTTGGTGGCTCTTCTGGCTTGAAACTTAAAAATGTCCAAATTTCTTTTGGGCAGATGGTAAATCTAGACTGACTTGTAGAAACTGATTGCCTTAATTTCATATCCCTTGCAAAAATATTGTTACAATTTCCACTTGGGATACTGTGGCATGTTGTACAAGCCTTACTAATATGATATATATATATATATATATATGATATATAATACTTGATGATATATATATATATATATATATATATATATATATATATATATATATATATATATATATATATATATATATATTATATATATATATATATAATATATATATATATATATATATATATATATATATATATATATAATATATATATATATATATATATATATATATATATATATATATATATATATATATGTGTCTGTTCCAGCATTACTTTTGACAAAATAAACCGATTTCCTGATCTTATACATTTTTTGGACCCCAGCTGGTAGGAAACTATGGACAGTATGGACTCTACATTTTTTTATATCCGGGAGCACTATAACATCAAACCCAAGAATAAAATGAGTACCCATTAAAAAAAGTTTTTTGAGATGGTAATCTTACGAATCTTATTGGGTAATTAAAAAGTAGCACCTTTCTCTCAAATTTGACCAGTGACGTGGGATAAAAAGTAGTAAATAGGACTTTTAACGCTCCATCATTGTATTAATTTAGCTGGGTTGGCGGTTAGGTAACCCGCAGAGCGCCTGATGGTTTGATTAGCAGATATAATACACCATGTAAAGCTGCTCAAAGCCTGTAGACTGGACAAAATTTTTTATAAACGGTTTTAAATGTAAATAAGATATACTTTAATTTTAAAAGTATATTTGAAGAAAAACTGCATAATATTTTATGTATATAGAAAACAGAAGTCCTAAGGACCCCGTACAAAAGGAATGAAAAAAAAATCTGCAGATTGGTTAAAAATTTGCAGAAAGATAGTTTTAGTGTACTTGTGATATTTCCATATGTATATTACCATTTATTATTTATGGTTTAACCACTAAACGACCATAAAAGATTCTCGAAACGACCACTAGGTGACTTTGCATGAACAATCAAATTCCGATTCGATATCCCAAAAACCCTCGTGTACCCTGACTGCTAATATTAAAATAAAATGTTGGCTTTTAAGAGTTATTGAGTTGTCCGACTTCGAACAACTTTATGAGGTCCACTTTGGGGCTGAATATCTTGAAAACTATGCATAGCCAGATTGGTCCATTGAGAGTTTCTGCTAAATTGCAGAACGAACAAAGTCATATACGTGGGATGTCTGTCCAGCTGGACTGTATAGGGAAGCATTAAGTAGCATTTAATGTTACTCTACTGGAAGCTACTAGGCAAAAAATAATATGGGACTCTGTGGTAAAATTCCATAAAAAAACGACAGATCCTCTACAGCTCTTCGGTGGGCAAGAAAAGGAAACTTTCTTGTAAAAATTGGGTCATTAATAGGACGTATAGCTCTTTTTTAAATGAAATTTTAGAATGCTAAAGGTTGTGGAAGACGCCATTCCCCAGACATGGAAACAATATTTCAAGGAAGGTCTGATTTGGAATACATACAGGGTATACAGGCTAGAACCCGAGAATACATGCTGGCTTAAAAAAGAAATCCGAGCTTTTTCGAAGCTGCTGTGACTAGGGATATAATATGTTAAATGATTTTTTATTCTGCATTTGGCCGCTCATAATTAAACGAAGTAAACGTGATTGTGTTTTTAAGCCATTAAAGTAGACAATATTTTTGATGCTTCAATCCAAAATTAGTTCAAAGCTTTTTGAAAGAGGTATCTGCATTATCATGAGCTTACTGTCCAAATTAGGTTTAAGAAACTGAGTCCTAGAATAAGGCATACTATTTTTAGCAAAACGTTGAATTGGGTTAACCGTGAAGAGGTAATATTGTTAATTTGAAGTAGTAATACAGTTGGTGACAGTTCTAAGGCTTGACCCCAGCATTAATTTAGTAAAAGTTAGAAGAGTGACCATCGACACTTACAATAACTAATATGCGTTGATTTGAAAGGAAACTGTAGAGCCACAAACAAACTTTATGTAGAAGACTGTAGCCATCGTGCCTGATCTGGTCCTGGAATTCGCCAGTTATTTGGCACAAACGAAAAGAGATCTGCTGTAGATCTTTTGTGACGACGTCCATACTATTTATCATGTTTAATTTTGTTATTTTTAAACTACTTTTATCTGTAGAGATTTTTTTTCTCCAAATCGTTAAATCTAGTGTTAATATAATAAACTTCCTGTTTTTTTCGTACTCAAGCTCAAAATCTTTGTAGACCGCCCCGAGGCAAAAAAAAGTAACTATAATGGATTACTTAGGGAAATGCGAAATAGTAATTAAAAAATTCAGGGTAAAAAAATTGCTTTTTTCCTATATTTATATATTTTGCCCAGTCTACATTACACCACAATACACCTTGTAAAGCTGTTCAGTCGATTCCGCACAGAACATTGTAATTTCACGGCTGTCACTAAATGCGACCCGCGCACAATGACCATGTCTGTCAAACAACCATCCTCTTATAAACTTATTTTAACTTATTAGCTATTCTATACTAAATGCCATTGTACATTAATGTTCAGAAATTACGAAAGAAATGCTTTACCTTGCCCGGACATATCGACAATGGGATTGGTGGTTAGGTGTTTAATCGTGTGACAGATTTTGATTCCCCTTTGATAAAATAATGGTGTATTTTAAACAGGTGCTTAGTTTGCAGTAAAAAAACACACTGCACACTATGAACAAAAAAACTACATTTTTTGTATAATTACCTTTTAGTTTCATATATACAACATAATTTCAGGATCGTGTAGGGAAGGCCAAAATCACCCTACTTTGACAAAAAAAAATGTCGAAAAGCGCCCCTTAACGAAGATACAGGGCCCTAAAGAAGCAACTAGCGAATTACTTTTTTGACTCTAACTTTTAAACCGATTTGTATAATCTAGTGAAATTTTAAGATTTTATTTTTGTCATAAAGACTCATAATATTGCACTACGGTAGATATTTTACATGCATGATTGATCCTTTCTTGTCAAAAAAGGTAATCTACATTTATTTCAAAAAATCAAGCCGTTTTCGGAAAAATAAAGTTTTTGTGTAACACGGAACAGATTACCACAATAAAATACCAGCAGTCTTCGTACTATTGACAACAAAAATTAAATAATGGATGCTTATTTTTATAGCGAATATGCTGACATGCACCTAAAGCAGCATTTACACGATGCCAGGTGAGGAGACAATTGACAGGAATTGAGGACAGCTTACTAATATAAAATTATTGGCCAATTGGCGTGGTAACTGCCTTGCCAGTTGTCCTGAAATTCGACTGTCTCCAGGAGTAGACAAAGGACAATTGACTGGGCGCAGTAACGCCCCCCACCACTCTATTACTTTTTTGAGAAATTGCTTTTATTTTTTTTTAAATTCTGCCTCAATTTGAAAAAGTGACAACTGAAATTTTGAGTCTTTGGGTAAAACATATTCTTACTCAATATTTTGGCCTGAATGTTACTCGGGGTCACAAATCACGAATATGAAGTCGAAATTTAAAAAACTCTAAATCCAAGATGGCGGATCCCATATGGCGGGTATCAAAATAGAAAAAAAAACTTAATACGGGGAATATGCTAGAAATGTTAACCTATTTAAAATATTTAGAAAAAAAAATATTAGAAGATATATATTGGAGGGCATTTGGTTATAGCATATTAAAAAATTATACGTGTTACAAAAAAAAATTATAATAATTGAAAAAAAAATAAATATAAGATATATTAGACCTTATTATTGCAATTAGAAAAAATATTTTAATGATTAATACATATTTATATATAGTTATTAAAAAACATCCCAATTACTATACTGTGTGAGTCAAAAAATAATTATATTAAAAAAACTCGTTATTACTTTATTTTATTAATAAATCTAAAATAAATTAAAGGATATGTATATTTTTGTAAAAATAAGTAAAATACCCACAAACGTTGTACAGATTGTGTCACAAAAAAAAAATTATAATTTTTTAAAATTTATATTTATATTTTTTTTTAATTTAATATATGTTTTTTTAAGGATTCTGTATAATATTTTTACATATTTTTATTAATTGTGTCATAAGATGTATCTAGTTATATATTTAAAAAAATCTTTAATAGCAAAAATTTTACAACTATTTTAAATTTAAACTAAAATTTTAAAAATGTATTATAATTCTTCTATATATTCCATATATTTAAAAATTATATTTAAATAAACTACATAACTATATAAACCCTTGACCAAATGTTTTTTTTATATATACGTAAATAAAGTTACAATGATTTGAAAATAAAAAAAATATGTGCTACTTTTTTGGAACACTCTGTATAATATTTATAAGTATTTTTAAAATTGCCCTAAAAATATATATTATTTACCATATTTAAAATAGTTATTAGCATTTTTATTTTTTTAGTTTTTTTAATATATTTCCTTTTTGGCTGACCTGGTACGTGATTTTAAGTGTCTTTCTATTTTTATACCCGCCATTTTTGATCCATCATCTTGGATTTAAAATTTCTTAAATTTCTCATATTTGTGATTGGTGACCACGAAAACCTCCAAGTAATAATATTTAGGCCAAAATATGAAGTAAAAATAGGTTTTACCCGAAGACTTAAAAGTTCAGTGGCCACTTTTTCAATTTGGGGCAGAATTTAACAAAAAATTATAAAAATTTAAAAAAAACTACGACAATCTTTTCCATTTTTCATGAGCTTTTCATTAAAAAAAATAAAACTCCGCGAAGCTGAGCGGAACTTGTATTATGCCACTGTGCGACGTGGCGTAACACTTCCTAGAAGAGATAGCAAAAGGTTTGCTAAACCGTTTGATTTTTTTGCTTAAGTTAATACTTGTTTCTCCACGGCTACGATCAACTCCCTCAAAAGTGGTTCTTCTCCGCGTCGATTTGGAAATGTTTCAGAGTATATTCTTCTAGCTTCGAAACAATTGCCGAGTGCTTGAAAATAAATGTCAGGATGCATGTCAGGATATTTTATTATATTATATATATATATATATATATATATATATATATATATATATATATATATATATATATATATATATATATATATATATATATATATATATATATATATATATATATATATATAATATATATATATATATATATATATATATATATATATATATATATATATATATATATATATATATATATATATATATTTATTTATTTATTTATTATTATACATTATCAATTTTAAACATAATTCCATTATTGAACATGCTATTTGGCTAAATACCTAAATATTTATCACCTATTGTGTGCTGTACATATAATCCTAAATTTATAAGATAAATTGTATATAAAGTAGTGTTTATCTTTTTTGTTACTTTTAATCAATAAAAGTATGAACCAGTTTTAACCAGAAAGTCTTTCGTAATATACTATTTCTTTATAACCATTTCGGAAATAAAAGATCTTTTAGTTGTAATTTGTTAATGTTATAATAAATTATTTTAATATGATTATGGTAAATAATTTTAGGAAAAAAGTTTTTTTATCAACTAGAAATCATGAAATTTAGTTTTAAAAGAAATGTTTCAATAAGTAAATCTCTAGTTGACCACCGATAATTTATATTTTCCTTTACAACAAACGCCTATCCTAGGAAGCCATCTTGGCCGCCATTACTGCACCTGAAGCAAAAAGAAGAAGGAAACATTGCAGAAGCTACAAGAGAGGTAACAGAGTAACAAAAGAGTGCGTGTTTATTATTCAAGCATGGTAAGTTTCGCAACAGAACGAGATAAACAAATGAGCCAGTCCATCGTCTCGTTACAGGCCCGAACAGCATCACGAATCAAGTGCTGCTCGCGGCCGATCATAGATAAAAACATCTGAGAATCGATACGCAGTGACGTTACGAAAAGGTATACAAAGTAAAAATCAAATTGTAAGCGTCAGAGATAACTGAAAAAAGCATTATTTTTAAAATGAAATCTTATGTTAGCTCTGTGCACATAAGTGTTATAAATTAGATCTTGGTGTCGGCGAGGGAGAGAGACATGTCTCTCCACCCCGCTTTCTTTTTTGTCTATGCTATAAGACTTAGCTTATTCTGTAAAATAGAGACCTTCTCCATAAAACTTTTTTGGCACACCTGAATTATGTATTCTTCATTATCTAAAATTTGCATATTTAACAATAGATCCAAGGACACCCTTCTCTCTGATTTAATTATTTCCAATGAAGTCCACAATGTCTTCTCCTTTTTTTCAACTACTTTTTAACCTATTATTAAAAATTCACAAATTTGTCTTTAGGTTATAGTATATTTTTCTGGAACTCACAGATCAATTCTTCCTTTACAGATGACACCGGTTAGATTACCGAAAGCCCTCTGCTAGGATTTTATTAATAAACAAAATTTGCACAAAATATAAAGCTCCTATTTTTATTATTTTTAGGGTTACCTCAGAATCACTCTTGCATCGGTTCTTTTGTTTATCGCAAAGATTTTTCTCGAAAATAACGTGCGGTAGGAATTTGAAATTTATTGGATATACAAGAAAATTATAGCCATGATAAAGCAGCTATACACGTAATATTTGGATTTTAAAGATTTTTTTTGCGAAGAAATAAAAAAAATATTTTGTGCATCAAGGCAGTAAATTTGACCAAGTTTTAGATAAGCCAAGATCACTAGGCCGAGGTACACAACATTTTTTAGGCGACTGTTTTATCAAGTATTTACAATATTTTATTTGCTCTTTTGATTTTTGTAATAAGACAAAAATTGAAAAGCAGGTTTAAATTTTTATTGATTTAATAATGTTAATGTGGCAAAATTCGAACATCTTGTAATAAAAATTATAAACATAACTTACTCCTATAAAAATGGTAACAAATTTGTTTTATTTGTTATTAATTGTTATGTTAAAAGGACATTTATTACACTTTAAAAATGTACTTCCACTTTTAGACATGAGATTATTATTATAAGAGTCATGTCATTTACAAGCTTTTTAAAAATTTTTTTGATTGATTTAGAATCTTTGAAATGTTTTTGAACAGGAAAGCACAAACCTGCAGTACCTTCTCTTTCTTCGAAATCTTTACCATCCCCTTACTGATATTTCTTTTTTTCTTGAAATGAAATCTTCAATGTAGCCTTCCTCTACTGAATTAGACTTTCAACCTCCGTGGCCTTATAATATTAAAATGTCAGCTCCTGTTTCAACCAAAAGAGAAGATGAACTTCTTCTAAAAGCGTGACCTGTATATCTATTAGCATTTGGCAACTGTAGTTACTGTGCAATAAGGGATGGTATTTTTAAAAGTATGTACATCGAAAACTTGTGGCGAGCATTTTCCATTTCGATAATTAATAAAAAACGTTTGATGACGTAGATGCAGAGGTCTCAAATTTGAGTATTTTCGAATTAGCTATAGAGGACCTTAGGACCTATATTTTTAACTAGTTCATTAGTTATTGTAAATACTCGTTTGTTACCAATTTTCGTTTTAGGAAGTGTAAATATTAACACGGTTTCTTTGTCTTGTATCGTTTCTAGATAGTTGTCTTAGTCCGTCTCGCCTACAGACACCAGCCAATTCAATTAACAAACACACCAATAAATAAACAGTATAATTATTAATAAATTAATTAACTTTAAATTATTTTAATGTGTTACCTTTAACATTAAATAGTTCTCATCTGGCGCTTCTGTTAGGAACTTATTAACATTATTTCTTGTAAAAATGTGGACTTTTTCGCCTGGTATCCTGTACTGCGTGTTTTTAAAAATGCAATCAATTTTGAAAACTTTTCAATGTCAATGTTATTTTTAGCCATAATTCTAGATTTAAACATTAAATAGGTAGACCACAATGTATACAATTTTTTAAATTTGGCATTTTCCGAACAAAATGCAAGAAATACCTCTTCTTTTAAATTTTTAATTGTTTTAAATATATCTGCCGAGATTTTTCTGGTAGTAAATTTAAAGTCGCTACTTTTGCGGCTTTATAAGTTTCAGCTGGATTATCACTGTCTGTATCACTCATTTTGCGTAATTTTTAATATAAATTTTTATTTATTTTGATTATTATGTTAAGTTGACACTGACAGATTGTTAATAAACTGTCTAGCAACGCACTCTATCCTAGCCATCCGGGCCACGTTTGTAAAGAAAAAGCTATACTTTACGGACGATAATAAATCCATAAAATATAATTTTTGTGACATTCGCCTAAAAATAACTATTATCCTTTTTCTTTTATCCGGGATAATTTTTTAAAATATTTCTGTAATGGAAATTTTCAGTAATATTTTACACAAAAACCGAAGGTGATACGACTCTGCTTACACCCAGGTTACAAAGTTCTCCATCTTCGATTCCTGTTTAACAATGTACCGAGGTGTCAAAGCCAGCTTCCCAGCTCGGCTTTTAATTACCCACCTGACATCTAGCGCCGAACCCCCCAATTAAAATACTCGGACAATAAATATATTTATTAAGCGACCCCACCTGGCCGATCGTTCTTCGGTTCGATTCTCGGTATTTGTCGATGTGCTGTGGGGCAAAACCGTACTTTTAAGTATCAACTTTACTTAAATTATTGCTGAATATTTTTCGATCGTGTGCGATAAAAATCGAGAATGGGTTTGGAAGTTGCAATGTGTTTGCATGTATTTTAAAAACAAAGATTGTGGTGCTAATCTATGCAGGTCAGAAAACCCAAATCTTGTATTATGTATGCTATATTAATTAAAAATACTGTGCTGTATTTCGTAATGCTAATTATATTAAATCGCAGTCATTAGGTCATTTAATTGTAAGTGCATACAAGAAAATGGTTTTTATGAGAATGTTTTTGGTTGGGAGCAAAACTACTCAACAACAAAGAGACAACACCATCATTGTCTTTAAACTTTGAGCCACCCAGTGCATTTTTTCAGCAGTCCCAAAAGATAAAAATTACATGATGATAAAACCGGACAGTAAGTAGATGTAGAAGAACCTCCTAATGCGTTTTTTAAGGACACTCGTAGTAAATCGAGCGTTATCGTGCTGCAAAATGATACTTTTGATTAAATAGTTTTTCTTTTATAAACAAAATGCAGATTTAACTTTTTGAGTGAGAGCTCAGAATAGGGTAGTAGTAGGTAATGGTAGTTGTTCTCTAAAAACATTGCCTTAAGAGAACACCCTCTCTGTCCAAAAAGATGGTCGCCATTACTTTATCGGCCGAAGCTATGCTTTTTTCATATTTTATCGCAGATAAATAAGGAATTTAAAGATGCATCACTTTTATCTTTATCACCTAAGAAGCTAAGGAGAGACATCACATGTCGCTGTTTTTTTTTAATAGTCACCAATCTGAGTACCTATTTTGAACAAACTTTGCGGTAATGCAGATGGGAAAGGATGATTTCCTCGATGTAACCAACACTAATTTATAATGTTTGTGATATTTCAAGGACAGTTGTTTTTTAACTCTTACTTTTAATATAAAAAATCTACAAGGTAATGAAAATATGCTGTGTTGCTAAAAAAATATAAAAAATAGAGGTCTTAAAAAATCCTAGTTAGTTTTGTTAATCAAATACTAAAAACGCAGTTCTTTTAAATCCTTAAATTGTTTTCTCTAAAAGTATTTTTATAGCTTGATCCACTGTGAAATGAACGTCTATGAACTTTATATTCAAAAAACTAAGTTACATGTATTGTTACGATTAAGTGACTTTTTTGTACGTGGGTAGGACAATTCAAAAAGTCACAGACATATTACAAATATGTCATTTATGAAAAAAGTCATAAATAATAAATAAAAGTTATTAGAATCTCCTAACTTTTATATCAAAATTTTTACAAATCTTATTTTTATTTCTATTTTAATTTTATTTATGTTAATCTTGATAACGGTGGCAGACTTGCAACCAAAACGTAGATAAGTGATTGATTTTTTTTTTTTTGTTTCAGGCGATCTGCGAGTTCATAGGGGTCAATAGGATAAGTACACTCAGTCGCTATACCCCGGGAACAGGACCGAAGTGGTCCCATTGTATAAAAACTTTCCTGGCAAGTAATCCCAACAAAAACCTATTACCTATTAACAACATTTTGTTAACTACTTTACAATTACACAACTTTTTCCGATCTTAACTCTGTCACTTTACTAACATAACTAGCTAACAACTGTTGTCTGTGGTCTTTATATAACTTTTTTAAATGTTTTATAATTTTCCACAAACATTACCCAGATTAATCTTATACTACGCCTTATAAAATACGAGACTAATACTAGAAAATTCTTTAAGGGTGCTACCTTATATAACTATTTACATTTGTCCTAACACCCAGTGGCGCAGCTGGTGTTATGACAGATGTCACTTGTCAAATGACACCTGTCCAATGTCAAAAACCACATGCCCTGGAAATTAGGTGTTGCGCATAGGATGCTTGGGCTAAGACCTTAAAATGATGCACGCATGCGCTCTTACACTAAAATGTGGAATTAAACCCTGATGATGACGAACTGAAGAGCGGTTAATTTTTTTTATTATTTAGAGCAACAGCAAAAGTACCATGCCGCTCTCCTAGGCCTCGTTCAAAAGTCGAGCTAAGAGACATTAACTAGCGATAAGAACGGTAACCCGAGCATTGGCATTGTCGTCTTAGTATTGTAGTCGAAGGAACGAAAAGAAATCCAGAGGATAGTTGCGCATGTTTTGCCAACAAATACGAGGTCAAAGAATAATTAAAAACCTTGGTGCAAAATCAAAATTTGTGGAAATCGAAAAACATAACTGGACATAGATAACTGGTTTTTGTCCAGAAGGTATGGTCAGCCAAGTCCTTCGAGCACTTCAAACCATTAATATACGCTTGTATTGTGCACCAATCGTTTAAGGACGCTTATTATAAACCCAGTGGAAAAACGCAATTGTGGTGAGAAGTAGACTTGGCAGGTTTTTGCACCAAGGTCTTCAGTTATAACGCACCAAAAAGGCCGATACTGAGGTGTACACATATCGAAATACCCTATGAGTTGGAGAGAGATAGAAAGTATTTGACGTTTTGATTGTGAACTATCATCATCATCAGCGTACATGTGCACATGTCAACTGGCTTAGAAATCAGCTGTAAAATTTAGGATACGTAGCTAGGGAATTAAATCCATCTGCGCAATAACGGATTTTTTAGCGATTAGCTTTTGGTAGTTATCGGCTAAAATCGGAACTTAAGTCCGATAAAGATTAAAATTAAAACGTTGGTAGATATTATTATGTTAAAGCATCCATTGGTAAATATATTAATTAAATCAAGTGTCAAATGCCGTCTGACTACAATCGAAAATCACGTGACTTAGGAAATTTATTTTACGGGTCCGAGATGTAAGGTTATTTAAATTATACAGGGTGTTCTCAAAGTTGAGTAATTTATTTTAACAGCTTGTAGAATAAAGCAGTTGTTAACAATTATTTAAAAAAATTGAAAATCAAACCACATGCTGCGACTGAATTTTGTTGGCACCTCGCGTAAGATATATAAAGTTAGTAAATGACCAGTATTTTATTGTTTTCATAAACGTGTGCAGTTTGTATTAAACAAAACTTTCACAAATTAAAAATTATAATCTTAGAACTATCATGCACTATTGTACGAATTATTTATCACTGGTCAACCCAAAATTGGACTTAAAACCGAATACTAATACAAATACTAGGCATACTGTCGAAAATGGTCACTTTTACAGAACATGATTTTTTATACAAAAAGTATTCAGTGTCATTCAGGAATATGGGTGAATTTTTTTAGAATTTTTGCAAAAGTTTCAAAATTTTTCTATTTGACCATTTTTCCAGAGGTCCCAAAATGTGTCCAAAAAATTCTGAAAAAGATTATCCGTATTCCTTGAAGAATTCTGAACAATTTTTGTTATATATAATTTTTCCTGCACCATTTATGAGTAAAAGTCCCTTTGGCGTAAAAAATTTCGAAACATTATGGCCGTTTGTGGGAATATTAAAAATATGTTGCCTCCCATTTTTACGCAAACAGTCTTGTGTGGCTTATTAAGAGGAAGATTTTGAGTAAAAAAATGTATGCCAAAACCTAACCTTGTGACCCCCATATGATTATTTTTGCACCGAAAATTCGTTTTTTTTTTCTTAAAAATCAAAGTTTGGAGACCAATTTCTGACGCAAATCCCTACTTCTTTCTTAAATAAACCTTGTTTGTTTAATAAAAGCTAATTAAAAGTGAAGGTTTTTGGGAGATTTTATAACTTTTTTCTAGATTTCGGCAGACATGGTCTATTAGCATTTATTAAAGTAATGTTCCCGAAGACTGATCTAATTTTTTTTTCAAAGCTGACACTTATTTCCGTAAAATATTGGTCCATTATTTGTTAATAAATGCCGGTAATGTCAAAAATGGTCGCTTTTACAGAACATGATTTTTTTACACAAAAAGTAAGTTAGTGCCATTCAGGAAAATTGCTAAATTTTTTCAGATTTTTTTCATAGGTTTTATTATTTTAAAAATTGTGAAAAGATTATCCGTATCTCTTAAAGAATTCTGAACAATTTTTGTTATATATAATTTTTTCCTGCACCGTTTTTGGATAAAAGTCCCTTTTCGTAAAAAAATTCGAAACATTATGGCCGTTTGTGGGAATATTAAAAATAGGTTGTGTTCCATTTTCACGCTGAGTCAAAAAATGTATGCCAAAACCTAATCTTGCGCCTTCATTTGATCATTTTTGCGCCGAAATTTTTTTTTCATAAAAATCAAAGTTTGGAGACAAATTTCCGGAAAATAAAAACCCAAGTCTAAAATCCAAGAGCAAACTCAAGACCAGAATCTAAAAAAAACGGTTAAACTATATGACACTGTCTACGTGGAAATGAGAAGCAACATATTTTCATTTTTCTCACAAACGGCCATATAAGATTAATAATGTTCCGAAATTTTTCACGCAAAAGTTACTTTTACCCATAAAAGATGCAGGAAAAATTTGATTTAACAAAAATAGTTTAGAATCATTCAAGGAATACAAATAATCTTTTTCAGAATTTTTAAACACATTTTTGGACCTCTGGAAAAATGGCCTAATAGAAAAACTATGCAAAAATTCTGAAAACATTCACCCATATTCCGAGCACGGATATTTGTAATAAATTTTAAAACCATTCGACATAACGAGGATTTATTAATAAATAATTTACCAATATTTTACCAAAAAAGTGTCAGCTTTGGTAAAAAATTTATAGATCAGAAAGTCTTAAAAATCATGCAAGGAATACGGAAAATTTGTCTCTGATTTTTCTCCCTTTTTGGGTCATTTTAAAAAACGGCCAATAATTTTAAAACGTATTTATAGCAGGTGTTGACTAATAATAAATTGACCAATGTTTTACTGGAAAGACGTGTAACTGGACGAAAAAAAAAATATAGAGCAAAAAATGTTTAGAATCATCAATTAGATAGACCGATATTTTTGGGACAATTAATTGAATTTTCTGTAGCTGATTAAAAGTGAGGGTTTTTAAGACTTGTATAACCCTTTTCTAGATTTTATTTTGTTCTAAAATTTTTTGAATTTGACTTTTTTGGACGATCTGCAGATTTTGGGCTCCGTCCAGATTGTAAGACCACAAAGGTAGCTGCATCATCCTTATCAAACAGTTTCTTCTTCCCTTTTAAGTTTTCCACCAACCCTCGTGTATTTGAATTTCTTGATTAATTGCCGAATTGCATACGTCGAAACATAAACTTTAGGAAACTTTTCGATAAATCGTTTTTGTACATAATTGTAAGAGTTTTCACCGGTACCATTACACTGCACCAAAAATATTTTTTGTTCAACGGACAGCATATTTATTTTAATATTTTAAAACCAGATATTGGACAACTTCGTGTCATTAAAATAATATTATGACGTTTTGTCAGGTTTTTTGTGATAAACAATACCTGCATTTGGTGGGATTGGTGAAAAAGGTAAAACTAGAGATTGTTTAGTAAAAATAATACACGCATTAATACGATGCTGGAGCAGAGAAAATCCCGAACTCAGAGCTTCCTGCCCATCCCATTCCTGCCCATTTCGTATTTTGGGATAATAGGACCGTTCTTCTTTGAGAACACGTGCAACAGGAATTCATACATGGAAATGCTACAAACCTTTTTTTCGGATAAGTTGGATGAACTGCTATTACAGTACCGGGGACAAATTTAGCTTGGGTTCTTTATGTAAGCACTGAATAGGATTTAAAACCTTTTTTATTTGCCATTTTACTTTAAAACGATAAATAAAGGTAGTTTATTCTTGATTTGGTATTTCATGTTTTTTTTTAATTTTTTTGGTAACCTGTATAAAAAAATTAAAAATTCTCCTCGTAGACTACATTTTTTCGAGATGCAGAACTTTTTAACAAGAATGACTTTTTTCGAAAAACGAAATTTACATACTGTATAAATTCATGATAAGAATCCTAAAAAAAATGAGCCAAAACGGTTGAACTATATGAGCTGTAGAGTAATTTGGGTGGCTCAGTGTCGCTTCGTCCCACTGTGCGACGCGACGACTGAAAAATATATTTTGTGATATTCGGTAGTTTTTAAAGGCAGCTTAAGTCGTCTGTTTCTTTTGTTTTAGTCGTACATTCCTAATGAGACAATCGGCAAGCAATAGTTTTTTACAATCACTTGTTAATGTCTTTGAATGCGGTTGTGTTTTTGGGCAGGTGAACAAGACGAAAGCAGCTGCCGGCACGCGTCTTATACACCTGATCGTAATTAGTACACGAGATCACCTGTCCGAAGCTACTTATATGACATATCTTAACACAAAGGTTAATAGACGCAAGGGAGTGGACAAACTTGCAAGTAGTTCCGTTAAAAATAATAAATGATCTGAAATGAAATTCACTAAACGAGAAAGAAGATTTGTAGATCAGATATACTAAATTTACAAAAAAAGGACCTTACCAAAGACGTATAAGAATCCAAAAATTTTAAAAATGTATCTTTTTGATTAAAAAAAAATTATAAACGTGACTTGTTTACTTTAAACTGCTTTAAGTCAAAAAGTAATTTTATTTATTTTAAACATGATAAATTTGCTTTTGCATAAAATTTTCATTGTCACTTTTTAAATAATAAATTTATAGGCGTTTATTGCACAGTGAATCATGCGAAAAAAATTTTTCTCCGGATCTACCAAATTTAGGTAATAGTTTAAAATTTCACAGTAAAAAAGGTACAATATATTTTTAAGTCACGAAAGTTACCTTAGGGTCAAGGACAAATCTCATTGAAGAAAATTATTATTTACTTTTTAGCGATATTTTAACGGGTGTTTTTTTTAACTAAAATAAAAATTATTATTTTAAATAAATAATTTAACAATCGTATTAGTTTACGCTCATTTCATATTCTTTTTAAATGAGCTCTAACATTCAAGTGGGTACCTAGCTTTCTAAAATAACGACTTATATTAAAAAAAATATGTAACTTTGCATTTTAAAATATGTTCTAAAACTTTTATTTAATACTATCATTTCGCCTGCGGCTTCTTCTGCGTAAACTACGCGGTTTTGGCATACAATTAATACAAGCGTCAACGACGTCTGCCCTCAGGTATCTGGCCCCCTTTATACTCCATTACGTCACATCACATCACGCTCTTCGCGCTTCGTCTTTCGTCACACACACTTTGTGGCGTCTTGCGATTGAACATTATTATTTTATCGTATTTCATTTATTATCATTTTCTATAATATAAATGGCATTTGTGAATGAGTTAGTTAGTACCTATTTCTTATACAACTTTAATCCGTCCTTTTAACCCCTTAAGGATGAAGTTCCAAAAATACTACGATTTTATATTTTTCTGGGTAATTAAAAGCCTAATCAAAAACATTCATATTTTTAACTTTAAAAATAACGATTTTTCTATACGTACTTTTATCCTCATTTTAACCCTAACCCTGACCATTTTTAAGCTTAATCAATGGCCTACATACCAATTTTTATACTTCTTAATCCAGAAATGACGAAGTTCCAAAGCCTAATTACCAACTTCTATATTAACAACTTTAAAATGTAACGATTTTTGATACAAACTTTCATCCCCATTTTAAACTCCTAAAGGATGTAATTTTAAAAATGTTAAAGAAAACCTTTGTTTAAAAATGTTAAAACAGATAATTTTTATCGTAATTAATAACCTGCATAACAAGTTTCTTACTTCTAAATCTAGAAATGAAAATCACCAAATTTTTTCTAGGGAAGGAAAGTTTCCTTAAATCCTTTTTTAGGTAAAGTCTCCCATTTTTCTGGGTTATCAGAAGTCTAATTACCAACTCCCATATTTACAAATTTAAGAATGACAATTTTTCTGCACATACAACTTTCATCCCCCCTTTAACCTCCCCAACAGACGTAATCTAAAAAATATTAAAACAGATCATTTTTAATCATAATCAAAAGCCTAAATACCATATTCGTACTGCTAACTCCAGAAATGATAAAGTTAACTTCAAACTTTTACTCCCCATTCTCCCACCTTAGAGGGTTAATTTTCTAAAATTCTTTCCTCGCCTGTGTACATCAGGTATAATGTAGGATTCTAATGGCGAAAGAATTCAATGCAAACAAACAAAAAATCAAATCTTTTCTCCTAATTCTGTTATTAAGTACCTGTAGATTAACTTTCTGCTATTAGACTTTTTTAAGACGAATTATAATTTTTAAATAATAACATTTTAATTTATCGTGACAAAAAATAAGGGGGGACGTTTGGCAACATACATGTTTTCGTAACATCGTTTATTCTAAGGTCGTATGTTGCTCAAGCTTAAAAAATCAATAAATTCTGTATTTTAGTATTAAACCTCTTAGTGTTGGATGGCTCAGCTTCGCGTAAATTGTTTTCGTCCTTATATCGTAATAGCCGAGGTGTGGTGCCGATAGTCGATAGAATGACCTATGAATAGAACATCAGAATACCCGGTTGTGTATATTAGTCGAGGCAATAAAGCACTCAACCTCGGAATTTTTTGCACTAAGACGGATCGGTTCGCAGTTTTTTGCATTCGGTTCAAAAATTTTTTGTAAAAAATTTACCTACTTTGTGACTTATACAAACCGCAAATTGCATTGCTGCAGCCAAAAATGCATCCAATTTTTTTAGACGGCTTTTGAAAGATTTAATAACATCGTAGATATGAGTCAGAACTGGCCCAAATCGGGTTCGTGAGCGTTTTCGAGGTCGCTGATCACGATTATGGTGTTCAAATTGATCCACAACCGACCTGGAGCTCAGGAACACCGATGAACGTCTTCTCCGTGAAACTCTCCCAAAATTCACGCGGGAAAGAAGATAAACTTGACGCCCGAAAGTTTTTTGGGTCGCTGCATTCAAATATGGCATCAGCAAATACTCCAAGGACACCTGGTGCACCGGAACCTGGACGCGAACCTCATCTCCGAGGGTTTTTCTCACAAAATCGAAAATGACGAACCGAAAATCGTTATGGGTTTTTTTGGGGCGCTGAATCCGAATTTTACGTCGAAAACGACCCCATAAACACCTGATGGACCGGAACCTGAACGCGGACCTCATCTCCTAGGGTTTTCCCTAGTAGGGGGTTTTTTGGGGCGCTGAATCCAAATTTCACCCCGAAAACGTACCTCCGGACACCTGGTGCACGTTTCGAGGTCTAGCCAGAGACTATACTCGTAATTCGCTTCGCTCTATTTAAATCCAGCATTTAGATTTAAATTTTACAGGACCGGATCAGCTTTTTTGAAGGCCCCAGGCGAGATCAATGAATGTGTCAAATTATGAGACGATTTTCGGTTAGTTTTTTGCCATCGTGTCTGCAAAACCCTCGGAGACGACGTTCAGGCCAAGGTTCCGGTGCACCAGGTGTCCGGAGGTACGTTTTCGGGGTGAAATTTGGATTCAGCGCCCCAAAAAACCCATAACAATTTTCGATTCGTCTTTTCCGATTTTGTGAGGAAAACCCTCGGAGATGAGGTCCGCGTCCAGGTTCCAGTGCACCAGGTGTCCGGGGAGTGTTTGCCGATGCCATATTAGAATTCAGCGACCCCAAGCGAGTTTTTCTCTTCCCCGCGTGAATTTTGGGAGAGTCCCACGGAGATGACGTTCATCGGGGTTTCTGAGCTCCAGCTAGGCTTAGGGTCAATTTGATAATCGTGATCAGCGACCTCAAAATCCCCCGAGCACCTGATTTGGGCCATTTCTGACTCATATTTACAAAGTTATTAAATCTTCCAAAAGCCGTCTCAAAAAATTGATTTTTTGAATGCATTTTTGGCTGCAGAAATGCATTTGCGGTGTGTATAAGTCACAAAGTAGGTACATGTTTTACAAAAAAAAATTGAAAGCGAATGCAAAAAACCGCATTCCGATCCGTCATTCCGAAGTTTTGGCCTTTTTAGTGCTTCATTGCCTCGACTATATATTCCAGAAAGTATTTAGACCCAAGACATAAGAAAGTTAATAAAATAAGTTATAAGAAAAACGTAATGTTTGGAAAGTTTAACATTGTAAAAACTTAAATTGTATTTCTTAAAACAAAAAATTTCTATTTTAAAAAGACTTTCACAATAAAATAATATATCGCAAGAATTTCATATAAACCCTGTTATTTTCAACATTACCAGCTTTATTCAGATGCAATTAGACGTACGCACGTGCACCGAACATTTTCAAGAAGGCGCATTTAACTAAAATAATAGGCTTGTTACAATCTCTCGTAATGTAAAATATGTGGGCATAATGTTATAACAGTACTTAACATACCTTGGCGTACTTCGGGTTCATTAAGACATCAAACTACGGTGTAATTACATAGTATTGTCAGTACTGCAATACGAATATTATATGCCATTTTATATTGAAGGTGCCATTTATCCAATTATCACTTTATATAAAAAAAACCACCCCTTTTAAAGCCTAGTGTTGGTTAAACAATAACTCTGTAAGTACATTTAAAATTAATAATTCCATTTTTTTTAATTGGTAACATCGTACACTGTTGATGAAAAATTCGCTATTGAAATAGCTACAGGTCTTATGATTAGTGGCAGCTGACAAAAATGGGTACTGTCTATAAAATAAGTAGAATGTTTAAATAAATTACACCCAGTAGGACATTAAACTACTGGATAATTACCTGGTATTGTTAGTACTGATAGGAATATTATATGCCATTTTATGTCGAAGGCAGCATTTATCCAATTATCACGTTGGATAAAAAAAACAACCATTATTAAAGCAAGAAATAGGTTCAAAAATGACTCTGTGACTACAATTTTTTTATCTTTGGACAGTCCACGAAGACTGAGGCCTAAGTACTAACGTACCGTGGGTGTCTTAAGTGTGGTGAGAGGGAGTTTGTTCACACGGGACTTAAATATTTGAAAACTGGAAGGAGAAGGAAAAACTTCTGCGGGTAGCAGGTTTAATAGTCTGGACATTCTAGGGATGAAGAAACGAAGAAAGCGGAAGTTTGGGGGCCTCTCTAGTTAAAATGTAAACGGACGCATAAAAATTGCACTACGTCTTGCTGTGTTGGGAGCTGCCAGAGAAGGATTTATACTGGCCAACTCCTCTAAACAGAAGCAGTGAAAATACATATAGAAGAGTGACATATCCCCTACAACTTGGTGGGCAAGAGGAGAAAGCTTTTCTGTAAGCGTGGGATCATTAATAAGGCGAACAGCTCTTCTTGAATGGAGTACAGACTACTGTGTGTGTGTTTTGTAGGAGACGCCATTTCCCAGACATGAGAACAATACTCTAAAGAGGGTCTGATTTGGGAAACATACAGAGTATACAGATTGGAAGAAGAGAAATACTTTCTCGCTCAAATGATGAATCCAAGCCTTTTTAAGCTGCTAAGGCTATGGATGTAATGTATTTATGCCAGTTAAGGTTATTCTCAACAGTAACGTCGACAAGATTAAACGAGTCTTTGTTCTGAAGAACTTGGCCGCTCATATGTAACGGATTAGCAAACTTTTTTCGCGACAGCGAACATGACTGTGTTTTGGATGCATTAAACTAAATAGGATTTTTGGCGCCCTAATCCAAGATAAGTATAAAGTCTTGTGAGAGAGACTTCCGCATTGACCTACGCTTGGTTTCCAAATCAGGGTTATTAACTGGCTTGAGAAATTGAATGTTAGTGTGGAGTGTACTATCGTCTGCAAAACTATGAATGGGATTGATTGTGGAAGAGAGAAGATCGTTAATGTGTAGAAGAAACAGAGTGGGTGCCAGTACTGAGCTTTGGGCATTCCAATATATACGTCGATAAGAGAGAAAACTGGAGAGCCAAGAGCAGAGTTTATGTGGAAGACCGTAAGAAGGAAGTTGTGGTTAAGAAGCCCGTCATCCCAGACCTGATCGAAAGCTTTGGATATGTCAAGAGCAACGATCTGGGATTCACCGAGAAACTTAAAGGACTACTTCCATTTATGTGAGACAAAAGAAAGAAGATCAGCTGTGAATCTTCTGTAACGGAATCCATACTGTCTGTCGTGTAAGATCTTGTGTTTTTCCAGATACTTCAAGATTTGGAAATCAAAAGATATAGGTCTATAGTTAGAAGAAAGAGTTATTTGAAGGATCAAGGGTAGAATTGGCAGCAAATTGTTTGGCAAATAGTTCGGTTTATCTTTTAGAGGTAAAAACAGTCTCATCTTTAAAGATTAGGGGTGGAAAAAAATTTGTGCAGACCAATATTTTTGGCAAAGGAATACAAGGCTTTACTGCCATTCTTAATGCCACACTTAAAATAAATATTTTTAATTTTCTTAATTGGTCCCATTTTATACTTTTATACTGTTGAAAAAAAAGCTAAAGCAGAGTTTACAATTAGACAGCTAATAAAAATGGAAACTGATTTTTCCTCTGTGTCTAAATTTATTGGAATTTTATATCAAAGTTACCAATTATCACTCTGCATAAAAAAATATCCCCTTTTAAGGGCCATGTTAGTCAAACTAGAACTCTATGACTACATTTTATCATCTTTAATCTATTTAATTGGTACCATTGTATACCATCAATAAAAAATTGGCTAGTTAAACAAAGCATAGTTTATAATTAGTGAAGGCTAATAGAAACGGGTACTGGGGCGTCCTATGTGGCTATAAATTTAATGGAATGTTTAAATTAATAACACTTAGTAAGTCATCAAACTACTGCATAATTACATGGTGTTGTTAGTACTGCAATACGAATATTATATGCTATTTTATATCAAATCGGATAAAAAAACAACCCCTATTAAAGAACAATGTTGGTCAAAAAATGGAAAATTGACTATTAAAATAGAAGCGGGCTTTATGATTATTGGCAGCTGATAGAAAAGGGTCCTGAGGCGTCTTCTATGTCTTGTCCAATTTAATAAAATGTTTGAATAAATTATACTCAGTAAGACATCACACTACCGGATAATTGCATGGTAATGTTAGTATACTGCAATTGATTGCATACAAATATTATTTCCCATTATTTATAGAAGGTAATATTTATCCAATCGTCACATTAAAAAAATATATCCCCTATTTCGGTACAACGTCGGTTTAAGAAAGAATTTGTGACCCTATTTGAAATTATTACTCTTAGTAGTAGGGGTTATTAGGGACAAAGAACAGGTGTGGTTCGATTTAACGTTAAAACATCGAGATGACATTATCCAAACCTTATTGGGGGACGAGGGGTAGTTTAGACGTGTAAGTTATTTGTATAACGTAAGTGGTGGAATTACAGCATGCTCTTAAAAAAACTGGGAAAAATGGGTTAAGTATTTAAAAATACCGCACCTAGTAGTACTTAGGCTTCGTGGGCTCTTATAAAAAAACATATTAATATGTTTAATGGTATTTTAATATTATATCTTTTTCTATATTTTATTTATTATAAATGATTGGTAAATCTGGCCAAAAGATTGTTGTAGTTAATAACTGACTTAAACCTTAGTACCGATTATTTTGGTAAAGAGTAGGAGGAAGAAGAGATCATTTTGTAATAGAAGACACATAAGGAAACTAGAGGAGTAAGACTTAATTTAATTTAATTATTTGAAAGACAGGCAGCTCCAAAATCCAAAAATAAAATCTAGAAAGTGGATTTTAAGGAACAGAGATGCAAAAAAAGTTAAAACCTTAAATTTTTTAAACAGCGGTTTATTAGGAAGATAAAAACAAAAATTTAAGACCTTCTCAGACAGCTTAAAGCATTCAAAGGCTGTATGTTTCACCTATAATAATATGCAAAAGCTCCTAATAAGTCTAGCAAGTAAATTTAATACATTGATCTCAAGATATAATAAAATTCCATAAAACGAAAATGGAGATGAGTTAGTGCGACTTGAGCAAGATGGTGATTCGTTGGGTCCAGAACTGGCACCAGAAATCACGAGGAGTTTAGTAAAATTAAGACAGAAAAAGTAATACTTTGACATTTTAAGCTAGTTTCTAAGTCATGTTTGCAATGACAAAAAAATCCAGTTCTTAATATCTACCTATGAACGCTCCTAAAAAAAATAAAATTGTTTGTTTTACCTTGTAGCTAGAAATTATAAAGACAAATTTATAGTTACAGCAGCATCCAGAAAGCTTTTATTTCTTTTGTGAGCCAAAAAGTTGTTCTCCTCTTCTAATCTGTATAAAGATACAAAACCTATGTCTAAATTCTCACGTATTCATCAACATGGGGCATTTAGTCCCCCACAAATCTAAATTTCATCCAAAAAAAGGCTGTTGTTTCCTTTATGATTTCACTCTTACAAGAAAGCATGCTTTTCTTACTTTTTAAAAGATGTGTTTGAGGGTTTAAAAGAAAAGAAAAAACATCTCCGTGTAGCAGGTTTCAGTTTCTAAGAATGAAAAAGCAAACAATGTGGAAAGTTAAGGGCTTTTTCAGTAAACTGTAAAGGGATGCATTCTTGGAAGTAGCTAAGGAAGAAGTTATATTAGCTTATTCCTTAAAGCAGCAGCGGTCAAAATACTTATAACAAAGCAAAATATTCTCGTCGGTTATAAAAGAAGCAAGCTTTTCTGTAAGGGTGGAATTTTTAATAAAGTAAATGGTTCCTCTTTGGATGGAATTAAAAATGTTAAAAGTTGTGGGTAACGTCATTTCATTTATCTTAAATTATTGTCTGACTTGAGATAAAAGTTGGGAGAGAAAAGCTCTTTCTGACTCGTTCTAGACACTGGAATATCCAGCATTAACTTGATTAAAGCTAGAAGAGTGACGATCTGCAATAACTGATGTACATCGATCAAACTGGCAAGGCACGAATAAATTTTACGTGAAAGGCCTAAGGAAGAAATCGTGGTAAAAAGCGCATCATTCAAAAGCCTAGTGCATGTCAAGAATAACATTCTGGGATTCGCCATGAAACTCAAGGGGTTTTTTCATTAATGTAGAGACAAATAAAAAAGATCTGCTGTAGAATTTTTGGTACGGAATCCGTACTATCTGCCTTTATAATTGTGTGTTTTCTAAATAAACTAAATACCCAGAACTAAAACATCTTGTAAAACATTACAAACCCTTCAAAAGGCAAGTGAAGTGGAGCCACCTCAGACGAGAAAAGCTTGTGTAACAGCATTTTCTTCTGCGTAAAATAACGGGTCAGGAAGGATCTTTATTTTAATTTTGATTCCAAAAAAATGTTAACTTATATAAAAAAATCAAATTACGGTTATCTTTATTTACTACTTTTAAACTACAGAAAAAATTTGATGTAAAATTCCCATTAATGGAGTAAATTAATATTTGATTTATCTTGCAGCACATGCTATTTTTATTAAATTATCTACTTCAATTGCATGTAAATATTAATTTACTTACTTATTTTACAGTTAACTCCACAATTCCTTTTAATTCTTCTTAAAGCGGAAACGTCTATAGAAATTTATGTGGTCAGTGAATTGCATCCTGCATCGAAAACAACCCAGACATCCACTAGATTTTTATCTGTTTGTCTAACGAAAAATTAAAAATTCCCACCCTGTATTTGGATGTTCTTAGACAGGATTTTCCACTAAGCTTTTTGTCATATTAAACAGTGTTTAATGGCATTTTTACAGACAATGTTTTAATTAGACATTTTATTCAATTTCTTGGTAGTTGGGCGATTTGTATTCTGAACGTAAAATGACCGTTGCATTGTTGTGAATATTTAGCCACACAGTGTGTTTTACACTTTCTTTTGTTATGATTTATTCTAAATAAATGAGTTTTCTTATCGTCAATATGCAAAAACTTTTGGCTTAAGTTCTAACGTAGCGTGGATGTCTTATAGGTTTGACAGTCTAGATACTTTCGGGATGAAGAAGGAATAAGGCCTCGCATAGAGTGGAAGGCTAAGGGCTGGAAACTTATTTAAGAAACATACGAATAATATAAATAAGGAAATAAAAAATAATACTCTCCAAGTCGAAAGATAAATCCACAATTTTATAAAGCTGAGATGGCTATGACTATAATGTGTTCATCCCAGTTAATGTCTTTCTTAATAGTAACGCCAATATGTGTAAATGTCTCTTGTTTTATAGGATTTAGCTCCATAAGAGATGAAATTGACAGACCTTGATGTTACAACGAACACGATTCTTTAGGCCATTAAAATAAACAAGATTATTGGTCCACTAAATTAATATTATTTCAAGGTTGTGTTAAAGCGATACCTGCATTACCCTAGAGAGGAACTAGGTATTATAGTTTAGGTACTACTGTCAGCAAAACTTTAAATGGGATTAGTCGTGAAAAAGAGATCGTAAATGTAAATAAATAGTAGAGTTGGTCCAGTACTCAACCCTGGGACACTCCAACATTACCTACTTTGGTAAAATCTAAAAGAGTTACCATTTAAAATCACAGATTTCAGTCGTTAGAAAGAAAACTGGAGAAATTAGGTACAAACTTTAGGTGAATCACTATAAAAAGGAGGTTTATTATGCCAGATCTGGTCAAAAGCCACACATTTAAACCGTAACGATCCAAGATTTCTTAACTAAACTTAAGGAAGTTCTAACTTCACAATTTCACACTATATGCACAAGCACAGAATATACAGTTTTTCTTCTTTCATGTAAAACAAACGAAAGATCCACTATGACTTTTTTATAAGGAAATCCATACTATCTGCAATGTATGGTTTTGTTTTAGAAATTATTAAATTTTTCCTTTACCTGGCGAATAACCGAGCAAGAGCTCTAGATGTTTAATCGAAGGAATAATTTTGTTTTTTTTTTGGAGATAGGTTGTACACAGATTTTTTTTTATCTTTGGACAGTCCACAAAGGCTGATGCCTAAGTACTAACGTACCGTGAGTGTCTTAAGTGGGGTGAGAGGGAGTCTGTTTACACGGGACTTAAATATTTGTAGACTGGAAGAAGAAGAAAAAACTTCTGAGGGTAGCAGGTTCCATAAACTGGCCCCTCTAGGGATGAAGGAACAAAGAAAGCGGGAAGTTTGGGGCTTCTCTAGTTGAACTGCAAAAGAATGCATAGAAGTTGCAGTAAGTGTTGCTTAGTTAGGAGTTACCAGAGGAGGATTGATACTGGCCAACTTCTCTGAGCAGAATCCGTGAAAATACCTGGGGCACCCGAGCATGAATTTGGTAGAAGCTGGAAGAATGACCATCTACAGTAATTGATATACGTCGATTAGAAAGGAAACTGGAGAGCCAAGAGCAAAGCTTGGGTGAAAGACCGTAAGAAGGAAGTTTGTTTAGAAGCCCATCATGCCAGACCTGATCGAAGAGGCTTTAGATATGTCCTGAGCAACGATCTGGGATTCACCAAGAAATTCAAGGGACTTGTTCTAGTTGTGTGAGACAAAGGAAAAAAGATCGGCTGTGGATCTTCTGTGTCGGAATCCATACTGTCTATCATGTAAGTAAGACAGATGCTTTTTCAGTTATAAAAAAAAATGGTTGTAAGAAATCCGCACGAAGCAACAAAGGATGGGTACATATAGGAATTTAAAAATAAACGACATTATTTGTGTAATAAACTGTCAAAAGTGTTAAATCAAAACGGTTTTCAAAAATAACATCTGTCAAAAAAACATGTGTCACAAATATTTTACACGTCCAAAGATGAGACCTATCCACAATACCATCTGTCAAAATATAAGTTAAAAAAATATAATATTGTTAAAATAGCACATGCCGTAAAGAAGAACACGAAATAAACACATCAAAAAATATGTTACAAATATATTGGTTTTATTACTAAATAAATTAGACGGGGCAATTTAAAATTTTACACTTCAATGACGTATCGATAAATTGGGGTAGGTTTGGATTTTCTGATGACTTATTTATTGTTACACCGACTTAAAATCGCCGTTAACTGGTAAAAATGATCTGTTAAACCGCGAAGCATACACATCACCTGTTGATTGATTTTTCGTTTAAATTATAAAATAACACCAAATCTACACCTGCGTGCATCGTAAACTTAAATAATAAGGATTATGTCACAAAAGTTTAGACACAACGGCTAAGTCAGATGTTTGTAAAAGCTAAAAAATTAGCAGAAATAACATCCAGATATACAAATACTATATGTTTACATAAAAAATAATTTACAGGCGTACTAATTTTAATCGAATATTATTAACGTATTGTTAAAATAAGATTAATATAGGTATGTTCTTTTGTCACTCGCCTGAAGGGACTGCTTTGTGTATACAAAACAATAATCATTGTAAGCAATAAACTAAACATAAACTCTATCTTTAAGTTACTGTTATGTGTCGTCTATTAATCACGTGATGTTTTTTAGCATTTTTTAGCCTTCCTCCTCCCCCTAGTGATAGGTGGTGAGGTTTAAGACTAATTCTCCCCTACCCGAATTTACGTATACAGGGTGCCACAGATTCGAGTGCATGCATGGGGATCTTGGAAACCGTAAGAGATACGAAGTCGGTTAAATTATGGCAAAGTTGCGCATTTAGGTGCCTAACAACATGCCGAGTAGAAAGTTGTAAAATCCCGAGTACTTCCGGAGATATCCGGAAAAAACCGAAATTTGCTGATTTCGTTTTAATTTTTTTCTGACGTTATTTAAACAGATATGGAAAAACAAAAGACTGTTTCTCATGGCCACTTTTTAAGCTCTACAAAACAGCGTTTAGAGATTTTCCGTACGACGTTTCGTTTTCGTTAAACCATCATCAACTTTATTTTTTTAAATGCGGCACTCAATTGTTTATTGCATTTTTTTGAAGCAGTTAAAATCCCAATTACAAATGATGGAGAACACTTAATATTTTTCTGTTAAATAAACATATTTTCCATAAGAGATAATGAGTAAGACAAGGAATGCACATCAATTCTTGTAGGGGCGTTCCATATTTGTTAATAAATATTAAGTGTTATACATTTTTGTAATTGGGATAATAAGAGGTTCAAAAAAATTAAATAAAAACCTAGGTCCGTATTTAAAAAAATAAAGTTGATGATGGTCTAAACGAAACGTCATGCAAGCATCTCTCAAGCTGTTTTAAGCAAGAAAATGGCCATCAAAATGTCTTTTTGTTTTCCATATCTCTTTTAAGTAACGTCAGAAAAATAAAAACGAAATCAGCAAATTTGTTCACGAAATCTCGGAAGTATCAACAACTTTCTAATGTTTGTTGACCTAAAGCTGCCATAACCGTTGGCTCTCTTACGGTTTGATCATGCATGCACTCCTATGCTATTTTTTTAGGACAAAGTATCTTGAAAATTTTAGAATATTATCTTTAATTACAGGCAGGTATAATCTAATTCAATTGTGAGAAATTAAGAATCGTGATAAAAATGTGCTGGCAACGGCAAGTCGAACTCACACGCCGCTTTTCGGTTGTTTGTAGTGATGAGCAAAGCAAGACCAAGACCAAGACCGGGCTAGTCTTGGCCTTGGTCTTGCAAGTCTGGTCTTGGTCTTGGTCTTGCAAGTCCAAAGAAGGTCTTGGTCTTGGTCTTGGTCTTGCACCACCCGGTCTTGGTCTTGGTCTTGCTGCAAGAGTCTTGCTGGTCTTGCTTTTTTTGGTAGTAATAATTTAAATTAAGCAATCTTAAATAAAATATATATTTTTTTAATACTTACAAATAAATAAAGATGGAAACTATATTTTTTGCTTTAAAATTTTAAAATATACCAATTTTAACCTTACTTGTACATTTAAATTATTTGATTAAAAAGGATATTTTAAATGTAGGGGTTTATTTATTTATAGCGCTTCATTTTAGTGATAGGAAATATTTAAATTTTCTTTGAAGAAGCATATAAAATTACAATACTGAGTACTCTGAGGGCAGAAAATTTTTTTAAATTTCAACCAGATGTGAAATTTCCATGAAAATGATTCTGATATGTAAGCATTGGTTTCTAATTAAAAAAAAAGGTATTTAGGAAGCTTTTCAGTTCAAATAAACTTTCTATGTTCAATTTAGTCAAACATTTTCCGTACAAAGTTTGTACAAATACTTTATAAACATTCTGCATATACAAGGTGGCTCGATAGTGCGACAAAGATCGATATTTCCGAAACCGTTCATAATGGTAAAAAACTGAATATACAAGAATTATAGAAAAAAGGGCGTAAAATGTAAAATTATTTTCTTTTTCAGAATTTTCCAAAAAATTTACTACCACTCAAGAAAACTTCCTTATTTTTAGCTTTTAACCTAAAATAGAAAAATTATAGCAAAAAATTCATTTAAAAAATCGCTTCCCTGTATTTATGCTGAAAATTCTTAAACTGTTATATAGTACAATGTCGACGTAGATGGTTTTTATTTATCATTTTCGGTTTTGACAAAAATGACGTCATCATTATACTTTTGGCATTGTTTTTGACTTTTCCGTCTAAACCGGAAGTAAAATTTAAAATCCATTTATATAAAAAATATTCCTATATAAAGTGACAAATATATTTTTAATAAACCATCACTTTTACATTTATATCTTAGTTTAAGGAGCAATCTAATGATGCCACTTCTTACAGTGTGGCACAAAAATAATTTTTCCTGGATTTTGGAAATTTTGATCCAGTAAGTGGCATCACTAGATACCTAATTAAAAAATATTAGGAATAGGAATTTTCAAGCTTCTATAACTTTTGTACTTTTAATTTTTCTCTGTCGTAAACGGTTTGGAGATATCAGCTTTGTCGGACCATTGAGTCACAATCTTATTATTCTTAAAACATATTACTGAATCTACTAGTTATCGTTTTTAGATAATTTTATTAAAAAACAAGTGATCGATTTAAGTATTATTTTATTAAAAAACCTCTTACTCATAAAATAATCGCCTTTTAGGCAGTTCTCGGCACATTTTTGTCATGTCTGTATGAAATACCTCTGTATATTGAATATAAAAATTGAATATTTAATTTAAAAAAAATGACAAAAGTGCAAGAGTCTTGCAGGTCGGTCTTGGTCTTGCGTGTCTTGCACCCCTCGGTCTTGGTCTTGGTCTTGGTCTTGCAAGCGAGAAGGCGGTCTTGGTCTTGGTCTCGGTCTTGGTCTTGCTGCAAGACCAAGACCAAGATAAGACCGTTCTCGCTCATCACTAGTTGTTTGTAAATCGCGCGTTTAACGATAAAATAAATACACGTGATATCTCACTTCCCCTCCCTCCTACTTGTGATATTTCGTAATTTTAGTCGAACCCTCTTTTCTTCCTTTCAAGCCTCACGTGATTAATGGACGACCTCTTATTTGGTGTAAAAAACACACATTCTCAATATGAACTTAGGACATGGTCATGGGTTCACTTTTATTTGCATTATTTAATAATATTTTTATAAACACTTTTTACATACAGGGTGATTGCTAAGTAAAGGCGAAAAATGAAGACACGAATTAATTTTTTAATTCTGAATTAAAAACCACAAATACTTTTTTTGCAAATTTTCCTTCGTTTCCAAGATATTTCACTGTAAAGTTTTGATAAAAAAAATTAAATCACATTGTGTGTGTCGCTAATCTTAGTTGGCGCCTTCAAACTATTACATCATATGAAAGCAAGTTTGACCTTAGTCAAAAGTTAGACACTTGTCAATCTGTTATTAAAAAAATCACAAGAAAATGGAATTCAGTAACGAAGAATACGGTAATATTGTTTATGTGTATGGGTATAACATAATAATTAAGCATGTGCACCATGTGTCTAGCCTTTGATAACAGTCAAACTTGATTTCATATGACGTAATAGCTTGAAAGCGCCAACTAGGACTAGCGACACTCACAATGTGATTTAATTTTTTTGCCAAAACTTTATAGTAAAATATTTGGAAACGAAGGAAAATTTGCGAAAAAAAGCATTCTTGGTTTTCAATCTCAAATTAAAAAATTTATTAGGGTTTTCATTTTTCGCATCTACTTACCAATCACCCTGTATATTTTTGTAAAAAAATAATTATTGTTTACCTGAATTATGGTAAAGGGTTTTAATTGTATAAATAATTGTTTCTTATATTTAAACCACACAATTTAAGACAGAATCAAATTAAACCTATTACATACGTATGATTGCTATACATTCCTGGTTTGCAGAGAAAATTCAACATATAGGTGGATTTCACATTCATACTGCATTTAAAACACAGAATATTACACTCATGGACAAAAATATCGAATGATCTTGAAATTTGCCAGACGCAATGCTAATTGTCTGTACCAAAAATATTTATATTACCAGTTGGAAATTATTAAACAAGGTGACTAAAATGTAAAGTGTTAAGAGAGGACAATCTCACAATTTTGTATTATAAAAACATTTGTTGTGTTACTGATAAACCCCACACAGTGTAGAAAGTTTTTAAGAAAAGGAATGTAATAGTTTTTAAATGGCCGTTATTGATTTAAAAATGTGGGGTTTATTAGTAACCCAACAAATGTTGTAATGATGCACAACTGTAAGATTGTTTTTACACTTTACACTTTACTCACCTCGTTTGATGATTTCTAAGTGGTAATATAAATATTTTTGGTACAGACAATTAGCATTGCGTCTTATGGCAAATTTCAAGATTAATTGATATCTTTGTCCATGAGTATATAAGAACTTTAAAAAACATTAGCAATAATCGCCTATAATAATAATCACAAAATAAACTGAGACCTCTCTGGTATTTTAGCAAAGAAAACAAAACAAAGAAACAAAAATGTAAGCTATACTTAAAAGAAAATTTTAAAAAGTATTCGAAACCAAAAAAGTGGGATAATTTTTTAAAAAATGTTCGGAAACGTGAAGGATAAAAAAATTATCAATTTTATTGTGTTGTTATTGTTATAATTTTTTTTTGTCATAAACCACAACAATTGAAATAGTTACCCATGAATAATAATAAAACGTCAGCTTTAACGATCTTGTCATATTGTTCATGCTGTTAATATATTTAATAGTTCCTGCATGTCAGTTAGAACCTAATTAAAACCGTCTATTTATCAGAAATCTAAAATTCAAAGTATTGTAAAGAAACTGTGCTAAGCTGCATTACTAATATATCCATTTTATTAATTTAACAGTTCCACAATCGTTGCCCGCCCCCAAAATTTTAAAATTTAATAGATTTTACGAAAAACCTTGAAACAAATAGCATCCCTTGACAACGCAAATGTTTTTATTATTATTTGTATTGTTTTTTAAATTTCTAATTTTGCTTTTATTTAAAAAAAACTAAACATAAAGTCGTGAAAAAAAAATTACAAACTCGGTGGTCCCATTCCCCTCTTTCGAATTCGAGGGGGAGCCCCCGCTCTACCGAAATTTTTAAATCTTTAATGGGTCTTCCCCCGGTTTTATATTTTAAAAATATATATATATATATATATATATATATATATATATATATATATATATATATATATATATATATATATATATATTATAAATTAAATATTAAAAAATTTAAAATTTTAATTTTATAAAAAAAAAATAATTTAAAAAATTTTTTATTATTATTTTTTTTAAAATTTAAAATTTTTTTTTATTTAAAAAAAAAAATAAATTAAAAAATTATATAAAAATTTTAAAAATTAAATTTTTTAAATATTATTTAATTTTCGGGAATTTTTATTTTATAATATATATTTTTATTATTTTAAATAAAAAAATTTAAAATTATTTTTAATAAATTTAATTAAAATATATTAAAAATTTTAAAATTATAATATATATATATATATATATATATATATATATATATATTTATATATATTTATATTTATATATATATATATATATATATATATATATATATATTTTTTTTGTCAGTTCCACAACCCATTCCCGGACCCCAAAATTTTAAAAACTTTCAATAATTTTACGTAAAGCTGGCTATGAAAAAAAACACCCTTAAACCCCAAATGTTTTATTTTTTTTTATTTTAAAGTTTATAATCTTCTGCTTTTTTTTAAAAAAAACTAAGATAAAGTGTGAAAAAGTATTACAAACCCCGGTGGTAAGCCCATTACCCTTTTTTAATTGGTACTCGTCATCGTACCGTAATTTTCGAAATCGTGTGTAATGGGTTTTTTCCCATCGGGGTTGTAATATACTATAATGAGATTCCTGCATGTCCAGTTTTAGAAATGGAACTTAAAATGCTTCACTATTTTACTTCAGATAATACTAAAACTTCAAAGTGTTTATAAGGAAACGATTTACTACTAGCTGTATTACTAATTATATTCCCATGTTATTAAATTAACATTTTAAATGTCAAAAGTGTAATTTTGACGGAAGTTTGAATATAATTAATATTACCGAAAAAATTTTATGTTTTCATAGTAACAAGCAAATATAAATGTTTCTGATTGGCTAGAAAAAAGAAGGTACGAAATTTTCAAGAAATAATTTAAGTAATTTTAATTTTAATTGTTTTTGCGTTAAATATTTGTTTTTTAAATCTTGCAAACGGTGACGGATTTTTATTGAAATGTTAAGGGATTTTTTACTAAGAGAAAATTAAAAGTATTTTTTATTAAATTCTAGGAATTATTGACAAGTACCAAAAGCCTTTATTTATGAAGAAGCGTGTTTTAATAAGTTGACAAATTATAAAAAATTCGTTGACATACTTTATCTGACTAGTACAAATCTTACTACACAGGGTGAGTCGGAAGGAAGACACCACACTCCAGGTGAATATTTTACTTGTAAAAATAATTTAAAAAACTATATGTTCTTATCCGGTTTTCATTTGTTTTTAAATTACAGCGTAATTAAAATGTTTTAAATAGTTTTACCGCTTATCACCAATTCTGTAGGTACCGATTGTTTGGTTCATTTTGTTGCTCTGACATGTGTTAGTGTCAGTGTCAGTGTGTTTGACGCGTTTATTTTCGAGTTTGTACGATTAAATTCTTATAAAGTACCACGGTTCATTTTGAAAACAAATGAAAATCGTATAAAACATACGGTATTTTTAAAATTACTTTTACGTGTACAATACACACCTTGAGTTCGGTGCGTTCCTCCCGACTCACCCTGTATAAAGGTAGGTAACCTTAATTAATACTTTGAATACAAGGAAAACATAATGTGAAATATTTTTCAGGCCGAGTTGCGAGTTCGAAAGGGTCAATCGACTTTGTGCGTGTCTATATTTAGGGACCAGGACCAAATTGGTCCCATCTGGAGAGATACCCAAAAAATACTTTTGATTAAGTATTGTCTTTGTTAAAGCTGTGCTCATGCAATATTTTATTTAAACGCACAGAAGCACAAAAGGTTCACTTCAAGCTCCAAGTTCCTTTAGTAAAACGAAAGGTCGTTATTTAAATCCCAATTAGAAACATCATTAAAGCTTCTTAAATCTAAAATTATACAAAATTATTTCATTATACAATTATTATAATTTAGAGCTTAAATCGTGTATTTTAAGCACCTGCAAGAACTCCGTGCGGACGAGGAGAAGGCAAGGCCGCGGAGCGTCTAGCAATGCCCGGTGTGTCCAAAGGAAGACAGGTGATACGTATGCTTCACATGCCGAATACGCTTTAAATAACTTTTAATATTAAATTAAAAAAGTGCCTTCAGTCTATACAATAATAAATAAGACATCAAAGGACTCATTCGAAGTATTGTATTCGGTTTTAATTTTCCTTAAACACACATTGTGGTATGCATTTGTAATTTTGACGCGTCATTGACGTGGTAAATTTTTAAGAAGCGTAGCTAAATTAAATTAGTTTAATCGAATTTCCGTTTCTTTAATAGCTTTTAAGGCCCGGATAACTTTATCTATAGTTAAAAAAACTATTGCAATGCAAATAATACAAATGAATCTGGTGCTCGCATGCAAACAATAGCTAATGGTTTGGATGTTCACCCATATAATATTTATTATATTTGCATATACAAGATATCCCAGAATATGTGGGCAATCTCTTGGAATCTAATAGAAAACCCAAAAATATTATGACAAGTTCCCATAAACTTTTTTTCTACAAGCCTTTCCTACGAAGATAACAGGTACATAACGGACGACCCTGGAAATGTGTTTTTTAAATAACTTTTAAAATACTAGGCATAATTTAATATTTTTTTAATATGATGGTTACTAGAGAAGTCTTCTTAAAATAAACCCATTAAATATATTTGGCTTATTTATTTTGCCAGGGACGGATTAGCTCTGACACAATAATAGCAATTTTTTTAACACCCTGTATGATAATAGCTTAACAATATTATTTTTGGATAGCTTTAACCTTAAACTAAAAAAGGGTACTGTTAATTGATATCGATGAAATCAACTGTTTACGAGAAATAAAATATCATGTTTGGTATTTTTTTTACATTATACAGGGTGTTTTCTAATTGTACGTCAAAATTAAAGGAGGCAATTTTTGGGTCCATCTTAAAAAGAAAATTTCAAATAAACATAGGTCCTAAACGTAAATTTTATTATTAATATCTGTAATACCACTTTGGATATTTAATGAAATTTGGCATACATGTACAATGTATTAAAAAGTATTTTAAAGTGTACCACATTTGATTTTATTTTTTTATTTGCCAAAATAGGCAGGTCAAATTCTGTACGAACGCCACTGGTGGAAATAAAAAAAATAAATGTAGTACACTAAAAATGCTTCTTGATATATAGTACATTTATGCCAAATTTCATTAAAATATAAAAATCTAATCTAAAGTGTTATTACATATTAATAATAAATGATTTATTTTTGAAAATTTTATCACCCTTTATCTCAAAATTTAAGACGTCTAGGACATGCGTTTATACGATGTTTTCTTCCTAAAATAGACTTAAAAATTGCTTTCCCAAATATTGACGTATATTTAGAAAACACAACACATTATATTTCTCGTAAACAGTTGATTTTATCGATATCAATTAGTAATACCTTTTTTTAAAAAATTGCTATTATTTTGTCAGAGCTACTCTGTCCCTGGAAAACTAAATAAGCCAAACATGATTTAATGGGTTCATTTTAAGAAGACTTATCTAGTAACCATCAAATTAAAAAAAATACTAAATTACGCCTAGTATTTTAAAAGTTATTTAAGCAAAAACGATTTTCAGGGGCTTCCGTTATCTTCTATAGAAGGGTCTTAGGAAAAAAGTTAATGGAAACTTGTCATAATATTTTTAGGTTTTTTATTACATACCGAGAGATTGCCCACATATTTTGGGACACCCTGTATATTAATTATTATTGACTAAACGACTAAAATAACTTTTGCACTTATTCCTATTTTCTTTAACATTAAGCACTTAATCCAACATGTTCCAAAAGCTTTATTTCTTTCCTAAAATAGTTTTATTCCAGATCGCCAAAATATTCTTCTTAAAAAATAATTATTTCTTCATAAAAAAAACTGACAGGTGAGGAAGGTGCTCCGTTTAAGGAAGAGTCCCAAAGCGGGAAATAATATAGCATAGTTCTTTCTATTTTCAATTATTTACACTTTTAAACGTAGTTATAAAAAATGTCGCAACTTAGCAACAACGAAAGTTTGCCGATATCAACCCACACTTGTATATTTTCAACATGCATATGATATAATTGTCAAGCCTTATCCGTAAAAAACAAGAGTTTTTGGATATACTAGGTGGCAGTGGCAATTTTTCTGAAACGAAATTGGATCTTAAAATTGTTATGCAAAAACTATCAAACAACAAATTTAACGCGATGTTTCACCATGGTATGATGATCTTCTTGGCTGAATATGGAGATCCTTTTTGTAAAAAAAGGCTTATAGAAAATGTTAGTTTCCAACAAGAATCCTAATAGGTTTATCTGGATCAAAACATGTCCAGATAGAATCATACCTTAACTAATAAATTCTCATAAAAAACGTTATGAATTAATCAGTATCTCTTTAGCAAAACAATGAGTCGAAACTGCCGATACTTTTTTTTGCTTTTTTCCAGTTTTCTGATCATAATCCCATGGAAAACTATACAAGAAACATAAATCCATTATTTTTACGTCAATCTTTAAGTATTTGGGATTGCTGTTTTAAAAACACAATCAATCATCGTATTTTATTTGAATCTATCAGGCTTTTTTCAGAGAGCTCAGAAAAATCTAAAGAATCCAAGAAATTCATGCAAAAAACTACGCTTTTTCTGCCTTAATTGTTTGTTCATTGCTTTTTCGTAACATGCGCAATGCATTTTAAGATTTTTAATTAATTCTGTTTTGTTGAAAATTAAATAAGTGAACTTTTTTTAGAAGTTTTCTTTACGGTCAATGCTTACAAAGATATAGGCGATTGAAATAGAAAAAATGGTTATTTTTAAAAAAAATTACACTTTGTATATTTAACAAATGTTCCGCACCTTCCTGAGAGAGACCATATTCGATTTTTGTTACGATAATAGAAAAACAAATGAACATCAGATTTACGACTTATTCACAAAAATATACTTTTTTTAAATGCAACACCCTGTATTTTTTACGTTAATTCGATAGAGAATGTAATTTTCTATACAATTAGTTATTAACATTTTTTTCTAAGATGATAAATAGCAGAATTATTTCAATTTAAATACATTTTCCGTAACTGGACGCAGGCAGCCATGGAATTCTTAAAATCGCATTTTTTGTACAAATTAAATCGTAGTACGCCATGTCAGGAACCAAATTTAAATAAAGTCCGCCATAAATGATATAATTTCTTAAACCTTCTAATTACTTGGGTAAATAATAAACATCGTAGTTTCAGTTTTTTTTTATAATAACGCATAACTAAGTAACATTAATAAAATACATTATGCTAATAATGGCTATATTAGCATCATCCAAAAAATCCTTCAACAGATTTCTTAGTAAATTCAGATATTGTTTGCCTGTTAAAGATCCTTTATAAAACACAGGTCCAACAATTTTTGATCCAATAAGGCAGCACCACACGTTTAAGCAAAAACATCTTTGTGGATTGAAAGGATAATGGCGCAGGAGATTGCAATCCTCCAATAATGATGGTTCTTTCGGTTAAACATGCCTCTATTACTAAAGTTAGTATCATTACTTCAAAGAATTAATTGTAAAAAGTTTGGATTTTCTATAGCAGCATTTACAAACCATTGGCAAATTTTTACGCCTTTTGTAATCACCTCGCAACTAAGTTTGTGTGGATTTGTATTTGTGGGGTACAGAATTATGTTTTTTTTTAATTTTATTAATGGTTCCTTAGCATAGATCAAGATCTGACCTATAGTCCCTTGTGGAGTTTTCACGATAAACTTTTTAATATGCCAAAACATTAATTTCTGCTTGTTGATTAATTATAAAGGTTTTTTAATTTCTACGCTTAAGAAACACTTTTGTTTGATTGAAACTTTCGATAAAGGAGTAAAAAATATCTTCTGTTTGGCATATTTCTTTCTGGAAATAGTTTCACTCTAAAGCCTGATGCCATTTTTTTGGCAAATTATGTAGCATTCTATCATATCAAACTTCTCCAAATGACAGCATTTTAAACAACAGTAGCATAAATGAACTGATAACTCCGCTATTTTTCATTTTAGGAAAAAAATGAAAATGACTAATTATAAAGAAAATTACAGTCTCTTTTGAATTAACGTAACAAATACAGAGTGTTGCATTTAAAAAAGTACATTTTTGTGAATAACTCGTACATCTAATGTTTATTTGTTTTTTTATTATCGTTATTATAATCAGCGTAAAAATCTACACAACTTTGCTAATTTAACCTCTCTTATAATAAAAAAGTTAGCAATAGTGCTGACTTAATTTTGAACACGGTGTATATATCTTTACGAGGGGTTTTGAGCAAAAACATGTCTGCCACCTCGTACATCCGACCAAAAACAGATAAGTCTTAGTCTATAATCATTAACGTAATTTGAAAAACTTAAAATCAATTAATCGCTACTCTTCCAATTTTGAAAAATATTTAGTGTACCTATCACAACAAATTATTTCATTATCCGTAAAATGTTGTCATAAATTTAAAATTCTTCTTAGCCTCTATAATTTTTAAGGCAAAATTTAAATAGTTTTTAGCTATAATTATTATTTTTATTTGATATAGTTTCAATATTTTTATCTAGAAAATGGTGAGCAATTATTAAAAAGTATTTAATCTCTAATACAATAAGTTGTTGTTAAGACTTTTTTCTTGATGAGTTGCAACAATATTTTTTATACCGAATAGAATTAACCTTTTAAACATATTACCAAAATTCTTTCCCACTGAACTCAAACATCGAATTCATTTTTCCAAGAACAAAGTGGCTTTCAAGTAAACCCATTATAACCCAAACGAATAATACTACTTTAAAATTCACAAGCCGTATTTCGGACTCACATTTAAGTGGAAATAAAAATAAATTATAAAAAATAAAATATTTATATTCAAATAACATGCGGTTTAATACAGACATAATTATGTATTGTATATTGTCTTAAAGCTAAGTAATGGCTTGTATTTCTTGCATTTATTACCAATAAAACAAAATGTGAACAATATGGCAATGCTAATGCTTTTGTGGTAGGTGTTTATTGCTCATTAGTTTTGTGATCTTGATTAGTCATGGTTGGAGCTTAATATACCGGGTGATCCAGTGGACATGTAACAGCTGATTACTTTCTTATTTACAAAAATATTACTTTAAATTTTGGGGTTTCCATCAGTGAGCTGTTAGTTTAACTGGAGAAAGCATCGATTTGGGTTAAGCGTGGCATCATAAACGCACATTCTAAGGTTCTACCTTGCGATGAATGAACCTCTGTACTCGAAACAATAAAATCCACCAAAACCCGGAAAAATGGTTACTACAGATACTATTTTGTCGTAAAGCGTGGCTGCCAAGTATCTTTCTGTTTCATTTACTTGATAGTATATTATGATTAAATTATACTTAATTTATTCCTAAAATTACATCAAATTATGCTCTACTATTGTATTTTAAACTGTGAATAATATTTGTTATATTTATTACTATAAAGTATAACACAGAAAAGTAATGACGTCAAAATACCATTTTCTTTTTGGACAGCTACTAATAAAGGCGTGACAACGTGACAACAGCGGATTTTTCGTAGAAGCGTACTTCCGCCACCTTCGGCTTCGCTCGACAGATGATACATTCAATATGACGTTTTAGTCTAAATGTGTTTTGTTGTTTGAGGAATTTTTGTGACAATTGTATAAATTTCAGTTTTGTGTAAGTACTTTAATAAATTAAAATGGTAAGGCAGTGCCAAGTGTGTAAAGTGACGAGTATGATTCCTGGATTATCATTTCACAAGTAAGTACAAACTATGCTTGTACTATTCTATCGCCAATAATAAACACAACCTGTTGGGCGCAGCTCTCGATTGCGTTTATGAATGAAATGCTTTCTCTATCTATGTCAGGTCATTGGTTGGCATAGCAAATAGTTGCTTTTTTTAGGACATAATACTTTATTTTAACGACATATGGTTTAACCGAAAGTAATTATTATTTTTTAAATACCACCCTATATATTTTTTAGTCATGTATTTTCTCTTTAACGACAAAGCTTGATTTGCATGATATACAGCTTAAACTATATCGAAACGTAGTGTGCTGTGGTTTCGAAAGAACAGATAATATCTTACCGTGAGGGTGACTATTTTTTTTGTATTAAAAAAAAATTCTAAAGCAACTTGCAATATTTTGGAAAATATAATAGAAACAGTATACTTTTTTGTTTATTCTAAAAAACAATCATTTTTCCACCGTTCAACATTGATTTTAAACCATCTGATTAAGAATTACATGTCGAAATATGAAAAATCTAATCAGCTGAAACAATCAAAAACCCATTCTAAGATAGCACATTACACTTTTTACCAGTCAATTGTTTTAACCTAATAACTGTAAAAACGGTAAAGTAGGCAGTATATGTTTCCGTTTCGCAACACATAATAGCCATATTTCTTGTAAAGAGGGCTGCCAAACAATATGAGGAATCTATCTTATTAAAAACTTAGGTTTTTATTTGCTTTCAGATGACTAAAGAGGGCTGTATAACGGTCAAAAATTTTCCGTACGTGAGAGGTCCGACTACTTCGATAACACAAACCAACATTGACTTGATAAATGACCCTATGCTTGCCGGTAAAAGAATATGTGACCCTAAAATATCACAAAAAAAAACAAATAAGTGCTGGTATCCTCAGGGAAATCATCCATTACCATCTGCATTACCGAAAAATTTGCAAGAGATGGGTACCCAGACTGCGCACTATGAGACAGAAACAGTGACTCTACTAAGCTTTTCAGGCGATACGAACTTAAAAATAATGCATTTTTAAATGTCCTACTCATCTGTGACAAAACCTGGGCTTACCATTTTACACCAAAAACACAAAAATGTAGTCTAGAGTAGCAAAATTCAAACTTAGTCAAAACCTTAAAACGAAAAGATTGTGCCTTCAGCTGGTAAAGTTATGGCCACCATCCTTTGGGATAGCGAGTGTGTTCTCTTCGCCGATTTTTTAGGAGAACGACGTCTATATCCTTTATTGTTTTGACTTACTCAAAAAGTTAAACTTATGTTTAATTCAAAAAGAGAAACCGTTTAACCAATAATCGTATTCTGCTGCACGATAACGACCTTATACTGCTCGGTTGACTACAGTGTATTTCTAATCTTCTGAAACGCTCATTTCCTTTAAGTAACTATTTATACATGTTTAATAAACTTAGTAAGCAAGTTATTTGCTTATCAATGCCCAACAATCATATATTTTCTTTCCATAATGAATATTTCTGAATGTTTCGAAATAGTCTGGAAAAATCAGCGCATGAGTACCGAAAACTATTCCACCTCAATTTTTTTATACGATCCTTTTTAAATTGCCTTACTGATGAATGATGATATAAATGCCATATTGTTTAAATCGAAATTGTTTTAACAATTGCAAGGAATTGTTATTTTTTAGCCGTATTCTTCATTAAAATACAAATAAAAAGGGTCCTATGACTTTTTACGAAAATTTACGCCATGGGAACATGCATTTATAACATCAGTAGGGCAATTTAAAGAGAATCGTATTAAAAAATTGAGGTGAAATAGTTACTTATGCTCTGCTTCCTCCTAGACTTAAAATACATCCGCTCAAAATCATTGTTATCAATGTAATAGAATAAAAAGGGATCATAATCATCATTATTACGGGTATTGGTATTTTTATTTGGTTGTATGGCAGTTTAAAAATAGGGTCTAGAATACCTCACAGTTCTGAAAGTACTCGTAGTCTGTTATTTTTTTGTTGTTGTTGTACAAATATTGGTGATACATAATTAAGATTAAAACAGTGATATAAATTTAAATTAAACATATAAGAAAATTTTGCAGTCGATTAAGGATGTATCACTTAACACCAAGCACTTTTAGTAATTGAGTGACATTTGGTCACTAAATTAACGATCTAAATTTGTATAATTTTTTGTTGTTTCAAAGTTTTTTGTTAGCCTATTTATTTTAATCGTTTTAAAATTTGTTTTTTTTTTGGTAATTTACATGTGTTTTTTGTAAAATGTTTAAACCAGCTGGGTGCTAATGGACAAAGTATGACTAAAATCCGTACAACTTTTATTTGGGCGGGTAAAAAAATGGTCCACAGCATTAAAATGAATAGAGTTAAAGAGTTGCCAAATCGCCCAAACATTGTTTATGGTTAGTGACAAAAAAAACCTATTTTTTGTCACCAACCGAGTATACATACAAGTCGAAGAATAATATTTCAAACATTTTTATAGATAAAAGAAAGTTTGTAAGTACTTCATTTTTTATTATTAAAAAAAAACAAATCCTATTTTCCATACCTAAATTACTCGTTAGGTTCGTGCTTTAATACACAAAAAAAATTCTTACGTCTCGCTATTTGTAAAATTAATGTAACTCAGTTTTATTAAGCGCCCAGAAAATTATAATAATTAGAATTTTAACAATGTTTTCCATATATTTTTAATAAAAGCTATTTAAATAATAGATGATACAGTCCAGATTTTAACGGACTTCCGTATCTCCGGACAGCCGGTATCAAAGTATATGTTTTTTTTTAACTACCGGCTAGCCGGTTTCTTTATGTGTAAAAACTCTCATAAGACTCCATATACTTTGATACCGAATGTAAGGTATGGTACATTCCACAATAATTCGTTTATTTCTCGACCGCAATAAAATTTAAATGACAAGCCTCAGTGGTAACCCCAGCCATAAATAAGTTGCCTGACAAATATCTATTAGGTAGGCACCGCACCTTTGAAAAGGGTACAGGTCCTGATTACCTACTAATATCAATAGTTTAGGTTAGCTATTTCGGATGCTTAATAACACACACGAAAATACCTTGACAAACTATAAACGACTGATGAACTAAGATAAAAAGACTCCGCTTTATATGGAACACCTGCAATTTGCCTTTAACCTACTTAATATATCTAAAAATAGGTACAATAATAAATAAAGGAAATTTTAAGTCCGGACCTACATGAGGGTACCCAAAGTTTATGGAGTTTTACAACTAACAGTAGCAGGTAAAACGAGAAATCAATGAATTTTTGTGGAATGTACTGTACCGGAGAAGCGGTTCCGGCTAGTGTCAAAGGAGGCTAAAGCATAAGGATGCTACAACGTTTGAAAATAACCTAAAAACACCAATAAGCGGTGAAGACGGTAACCTTAGTAATAAGACATTTAGTAACGATCATGTTAAACGATCTTTGATGCACGGCACTATTGCCACATTTATTCGATATAAAACTTATAAAAATATTTTTCAAAAAACTGTCGTAACCATTTTTTTCCTTGTATCCATGTTCTACTTTAAAACGAATATACAGGGTGAGCCAATGATTCTATTCTCGACTAAATGGGAAAAGGTGTCTTATTCATAAAAGCAATTTTGTTAAAACCATTATTGTTTTTATTTTTTGAAAAAGTGCTCCACAAATTGATGAAAATAAAATATTATATCTAGCGATGCGAATGTCTCGCAAGATATAATTGCGCACTATCATACGAAACATTTGTGTGATATTTTACTTGATTTTTATTGATTAGTTACAGTTCCTAGTATCAACCTTTGTTAAGAAGGATACTAAATTTCGCAAAGCGATTCCGTTATATGAGCTCATTACATATCCTTAAAGAGTATCTATTATTTGCGCACGTAGGCACACTTTTTGTTTTTCAGAAGTTGCTGCATTTTTTTTAATGTAAGAGGAATTCAGAAAGCGCTATTTTTTAATCAACTGCCCCGGCATCGCATCGGTCGTACCAATATCTTAAAAATTACTAAATATTTCAGTGTTTTTTAAGAGGCCCACCTTTAACTTTTTGGACAGTATACAATTAACTCAACATTTGATACTTAAATTTAGAAATACTAAGTTGTTTACAAGTTTAAGTAAGTTGATAAACCTTTTTGGCAAAATAAATTGTATTGCATAAAATTACTGCTAGAAAAAATAACCAAAAGAAAAATTTCGAACTCTAAGCAAGTCGCATTTACTAGCGCGTTCTGTTCTTCACATTCGTTTGGAATAAATAAACCAATAATGGTTCTTTAGCCTTTTTTAAGTATTATCTTTCTAAAGGCTTCTCTTGTCAAGACCCTAAGTTTTGGGAGCAAATAAAAAAATGTTGATTTAAATATCTTTAATATATCACACAAAGAGCATATACATACATCAAGTTTTTATATTTACATCGTTTAAAATCTCGAATTATTTACTAATTTCAGTTATTACATTTTAGGTATAATCGAAAGAAAATCGATTACTTACATAAATAAATTATTCATACAAAACAGTACAGTTTCCTTTGACTATTTAAATATGGGATGGTTTTTGGATTATGAAATAAATAAAAGTGTGTCGTTGTACGGTATGAATTTATGTACTTTCTTTCTTTTTAAAATTGTAAAATCCAAAACTAAATTAAAATGTTAAATTTTTTATTACCTAGATATAAATTATCGTACATATTTAACGATTATTTTTATAATTTATGTTCTGTTTTCAATTAACAAAAATTTAATTTTTTGTACATATCTAAAAGGTCTCTTGCCATCAAATAACACTTATAATACTAAAACTCAATTCAAATGCATTATTATCCTGTTTAATGGTTCAGTAAGATAGGTGCAATAAAAAAAATTAATTATGTTAATAAGGGAAATTGTATTTATACCTAAATTAATTTAATATGTTTCAGTGTTTGTATTTAAACATTCCATTATTTTTAAGATTGTAATATCTATCAAGTTTTTTTCAAAAATATTGGGTTTTAAAAACAAACCAAATTAACTTTGGGGTGACAAGAAATTTAAAAAAAAATGTAATAAAACTCATACCGTAAAACAAATCTTTGCATAAAAATAACATACGCAATATAGGTAAAAATAAGTTAACCAATAAACTTATTAATTTCTAAAACTACTTTAATTTGATTAAAACACAATATTTTATAAAAGAAATGCAAATCATAAAGTGAAATATTATGAAACTTACAATTTGTATGTAAAAAGTTCCCATTTCATTTATTAGAATATATAGAAAATGTTTGCATTTTTTAAACTTAATGTTGCTTTATAACTATTAATTAATAAGTAATATGCTCTATAAATAAATTGCTTTCAAACATTATATTATTTTGTCAAAATTGGTTTTGACAGATCTTGATAATTATTTCTATTTAATTTTGAACTTAAAATAACAAGCCAAATTATTTTTTAAAGTTAACCTTTATATCTTTTTTAATCACTAACAAAGAAATAACGGTTTATCTTTAAAAATTAAAAGTTGATATAGAACTTTCAAAAAATTGTTATTTTTTCAGTTTAAAAATAAAAAATTGTAAAATTGTCAAAGTTTGCCACTTTTATTTAAATATAAAACAATTTAATTTTTGGACATTATTAAAATTTATTTAAGATAATACAAACAAGATCTTTTTTTATAAAATCAAGCGTTTCCGTTGGAATAGCTACAGATTTCAAAAGCTAAATTTTACATATACTTTTTACCTATCTACATTACGAAAGTTAATTTTAGTTATTGATGGTCATTTGATTAAATTTTTCATAAATATTAAGCTGTAACTTTTTTTTCTAAATTAGTAAAAAGTTAATAATCTTTCCCAAATTATTTTTTTTTCTAAATAAAAGTCTCTTAGAAATTTAAGCTATTTATTGAGCATAAAGCTTATTAATGCCGGACCATTCCGAAAAACCATCCTTAAATTTAGTATATCCATTTTTCTTATTGCTGAAAATTCTAAAAGGTACAAGGTACAACATTGGTAAATTAGTTTTAAATACTTAATTTAATTGTTTAATACATAGCATTTTTTAGGTGATAAAATACAGCTTGTCTACATATATCAAAAAATAAATGACTCCTACTAGCCCGCACCACCAAAACCCGCATTTTTTTAAGAAATAACAAACAAGATTACGCCAAAGTAACTTGTAGAATTGTAGACAAGTGACGATTATTTTAAAAAATTATAAAGCTTTCTATGAAAATATGTTTTTAAGTGTATTTTATTTTTTACTATTTTTTTTTCAAAATGCTAGGTCTGTCCGACTTGTTTAAGTCGTATTTTGTATCTTTCAGATTTTTTTCATTGGCAATAAAACAATGGATACTTTGTAAACACCTTTAAAAGTAAAAGTCCCTATATTTTGCAACGACTATTAATATAGATAAATTCTGTCGACTTAAGATTGCACATTGTCTTTCGAACATTTTATTTACAATAATTTACCGTGTAATAAATTTACCTAAAAAAAACAAACTAACTTCTATTTACATTTGTAAATTTACACAATACCATTACAAACTTTTCTTTGTACTTAATTACATTTTTAACCTGGTCACAATTCACTGAAAAAATTGCTTAATTATTTTTATCTCCTTAGAAAATTTACAAATAATATAATATATACAGGTAGTTTAAATAAATACAAATATACAGGAAGGTCATGACCAGATTTTTTTGACGATCACCTTGAAATTTTTACCGTGAGATCAAGAAATATTATAAGAAAATGAGCACTTTTTAAATTAATAATTAAAATAGCTCAAGTTTATAAGAATATTTTTTGGTCCTACGTTTCAATTAAATTTAAATTTTTACCTAAGTCTATATATACAGAACTTTCAAAAATATTTTTGTTTGTGAGCACAATTTCCTTATCACGTGTATTCTGACCTCCAGCCACCCTGCAACAAAAAAAAATAATTAGTATGTTTTTTCGTTTATTTGCAAGACAATGTTAAAAAAAATCTTTATTTTTTATTCCCTATATTTTTTTCAGTTTTTCTTATTTGGGATATTCGCCTTACTACTTTTTGGAAAATGGGACCTTTTCTGGGTCGGGTTACGCTGACCCTGTCCAGCCCTATTGACCTATGAACTTGAAATGCTGCACAAAAAAGAAAACCCCCAAAAACAAAAAATCACAAATACTAATTACGTTTCGGTGGCAAGTCGCCCGTTGTCAAGACAGAAACTAAACAAAAATTAAACTAAATTTTAATAAATTTTTGGTCTAAAAATTGATAGCTTTTTACTTTTTAATGACGTTTGTCATATTAATGACAAAACGTATTAAAAATAAAAGTCAATAGACCAAAAAGTTTCTGTCTAAAGTTATTTGTGATTTTTGGGTTTTTAAGAGTTTCTTCTTTTGTTACGATCAAGTTATAATCAATGGTAACATAGGCTCAAATTTAAGAATTCAAAAAAACAATGAAGATCCGCACAAAACCTATAGTTTGTCTCGTATTATTTAAAATGTAATTATTAAAATGCTATTTATCAGTTAGATAAATGTGTGAAGCAAAATCGAGAAATCCTTGCAGACCTTTATTTCTAAGAAAGATTTTAACTCTTTACAATCGGGTTATTTTAGAGACTATGTCTTTGGTAGTATAATTATATTTTACATAAACTTACCATTCCATTTGATGTAAGTCCTAATCCAGCCGCACTTAACGAACTCATATGATGATGATACGATGCTGTGGGAGGTGGTGCAGGTGGAGGGGGACCACTGACAAATCCATGAGGGTGCGTGCTGTTTTGGTACCAATGACTCATGGCGTGATGGGGGTGTAGCGCCGCGTTTAGGTGAGGGTGACCTCCACCCATTGAGTTAAATTGACCAAAACCTGAAATAGAAAAAACATAATTAGTTTAACCCAAGTATAATGTCGCAAAGTTGTAGTGCGATCAATTTTTTTAAATCAAAAATGTTTATTTTTTTAATTCTATAACTATAGCAGCTAGGTTAACAAAGAGAGCTCTAGTATAATCTATGATCTCTTCTTTAACCCACCTTTTGATGAATCCAATGGTTTCATCATGTCACCCATCATACCTCCAAGTGCCAAGCAAGCTGCTCCTGATTTTTTCTTTTTGCTTTTCGACGAGAGCTTTCGATTTCGGGTCTGGATGCCTTCTTTTTTCATTGTTAGGGGTCGGTTAACCTGTAACAAAAAAAAACTAAATATAGTGCATGTTTAGGAATGGCATAATGTTGAATCAAGATTTAACTCCGATACTTAAATATTTGTAGTTTGCGCTCTACAATGTATCAAACAAGATATATCAAGTTGTAGAAAGCCTAAATTTTGCTAGTCTTCTCAGAGAGTTGGCTGACAAAAAAGCTGGAAAGATAAAGTTTTAGCTGTTTGTTTATACCGAGTGATCTAGGAGAGTGGCTTACCCCTTTTTTTCTGGTTGTTTTGACGTTTTTTAACAAGCCAAAGTTGGGAAGTTATTTTTTAAAGATTTTTTAAAATGCAATATGAATGTTGGAGAACAATTTTTAATTTGAGTTCTCAGTGACGACAAAGAAGCTCAGAAAGTAGCTAGCAACATGCTTTTTATCTTTATCCGTTGAAAAGCATACAAAAAAATGTATTTAAGGAAAATTCACTAAAAATCTTAAGGAAAATAGTTTTAAACAGTAGATATATATCCGGTTGTCCTAAATTTGACTCTCACCATTCGGATCTCGGAAATTATAGAAGATACAAATTCGATAAGTTGAAGCAAAGTGGCGCGTTTACTTGACTAATAGTATGTCATTTAAAAATTTTTGGAATTTCCAGTATTTCCGGAAATAACCAAAATTTTGGAGGATCGTTTTTATTTCTTTCTATAACTTTATTTAAAAACATCTTTTAACACAAAATGCACAATTATTGTCACTTTTTCTCGTTACATAATGGCACTTTCAAATTTTCCAGCCAACGTTTCGTCTCTCGGCCACCATCATCAACTTTATTTTTCCTATGATCCTATGACGAAATTTTAAAAACAGTTTTTATGTATATAAAACGTCTGTATTTTTAAAGGTCTTTGGGGTAAAAACCTTTAAATGTAGCACTTGATTCCTAGGTGACTGGGCTTTATGAGCTACTCTAAAAATGAAAAGCTTTATGTGTTGTTTATATTTAAAGAAAGTTTACTAAATATGTTAAAAACTTTAAGATTTGTGTTTTTTATAAACGTACAGCTTTATATATTCGTGCTTCTGGAGCCATTTTAAGCAGAAAAAAATGTTTTATATAAAATTGTAGAAGATTTTTCCATTTATTTTTGAAATTATCATAAAAATCCAATAAAAAAAATTAAAAAATATAAATTCAACTTTTTTTAAATGGAACATTGTAATTATGCGAAAATAAAGATTTTATTATATAAATATATATATAATAAATAATAAAAATATATTAAAATATATATATAAATTTAAAATTTTAAAAATTTTACATTGATTTGGTATTTGGATAACCATTTTTAAGTTATTTTAAGTAAAATATTAAAAAATAAATTGAAAAAATATATATTGGTATTAAAAAAACTTTATTAAAGCAATAAAATTTTTTAATTTTAAATATGGGTTTGAAAATTAAAACAAAATTTTCATTTTAAAAACCAATTAAAGAAAAGTTTAATGTATTGGCTTTTTTTTTTCGATGAGGCATAATTTTTAAAAAAAAAAATCGTATTTGGGGTCTTTTTTATGGTTAACAATAAAATTAACACGTTGAAAGGAAATATTACTTTTATTTCCTTAAGGGTAAAAATTTAAATTAAAAAGATTATTAAATATTAAAATTGGGATTAAACAAAAATTTAAAAATAAAGAAAAATTTCCAGCCGACTAAAAAAGGTTTGGAATCCCGTTCAATAATTTTAATTTTCTATGGACCCTTGCCTAATATTTTAAAATTAGAAAAACCCCGAAAATTAATCTCACCATTAAATTTCTAAACAAACGATTATAAAATTTTTTTTTTAATTTATTTTCAAATTTTATTGTTCCTTTTAACTTACATGAAAAAAACAAAAGCAGGACCGACCTAAATTAAAAAACCAAAAAGGGGAAAAAATGGGTTTATTTAGGGGGGTTTTCCCAAATTTTTAAAAAAATTTTATTCCCCCCTAGTTTTTAAAAGTTTTTTAAAAAAAAAAACATTTAGGGCCCGAGAAAACCTAAAAAAAATTTAGGGAACCATAAAATTTTTTTTATTGTTCCTCCCCTTTCTGGAAACCCCCTTTTTAAAAATATTTAGTTTTTTGTTTTTAAAATTTAACCTAAAATCCCTTAAAATTTGGTTCCAAAAAAAAAAATCAACAATATATTTTTTTTTTAAAATGAAATATTTTTATTGTTTTAACAGTTTATTTTTTTAAAAAAAAAAACCAATTTTTCCCTTTTTTGGGAAACTGTTTTAAAATTATGGAAAAAATTCAAAATTTTTTTCTTTTAAAATAAAATTAAGCCCTAAATAATAATCCGGCCTTAAAATTGTTAAAATTAAGGTTTTGTTTAACACTAAATTTTTTTTGTATTTAAAACTAAAAAAAAAAAAATTTTTAAAAACCCGGTTGTTTAAATTAAAAAGTTTTAAAAAAAATTTTTGGGGGCCAAATCAAATTTAAAAAAACCCTTAAAAAAATTTTAAAAAAAAATTTTTGGTTCAAAAAAAATTTGGGGAAAAAATTGGGGTTTAACCAAGAAATTTAAAGAATTCCTTTTAAAAGTTTAGGTTCAAACCTTTAAAATCCATTTTTTTAAACTTACATTTTAGGTAATTTACAACAGGAAAATTTTTAAAAATTCCCAAAAGGTTTCTGGAATAAAAGGGAAACCCTTTAAAATTTAAATTATTTTTTGGGACCCTTAAAACGTGAAATTACAGTTTCTTTAAATTGAAAAAAGACAAAAATTTTAATTTTTTTTGATTTTTTAAAAAATTTTGGGGAAAAAGGTTATTTTTTTAAAAATTGGTAAATACAAAAAAAAAAAATAAAAAAAAAGGGGCCCAAAAATTTTTGGGGGAAAGAACAAAAAATTTTTACGTTTCTGAGTATAATCAGTATTTTATAGTAACTATATTCTTAGCCCACAAAAAAATTTGCATTTTTTAAGGGGAAGAGTTTTGGTAAACATGAAAAGGTTTTTCAGAACTAACCCTTAAAAAACCCGGGTCGATCCCAAAAAAAATTTAAAACTATTTTTATTAACTATAATAAATAAGCCGCTATACCTCTTTTTTCCCAAAAAAAAAAAACTTTAATTTTTCCTGAGCTTTTATTAATGGCTTTTTTTAATTAAAAATTTTGCTTTCTAAATTGTTTTTTTTTTTTCTTTGTGAGATTTATATGCTTTTTTTTTTTTTTTAAAAATTTTAAAGTTTGTTTTTTTTTTTTTATTTAGTTGTGTTTTATTAAGACTCGCAAATAGCGCATTAATTCAAATTTAAACATGGGGGACCAAAACCCCGGGGGACTTTTTTTTGTTTTCTTAGGGGGGTTAAACACTGAAGGAGATACAAATAAAAATTTAAAAAAATTTTGCCTTAATTAACTGTTAAAATTTGAAACGAAAAAAAAAATAAATTGGCATTTCAATTTGCAAGAAAAGTCGAAAATTTTTTAAAAAAAATGTCCCTTTTTCAGTTAAGTAAGTAACCAATGTTCTTGGGATAAGTCATGAAAACACCGTCTATAGCAGGTACTACACTAAAAACAAGACATCTTTTTTTTTAAAGAAAATTTAAACATGTATGGCTAGAGTCAATGGGTATTTTTAAAAAAACTTATGTATGCCGAAGGCTCTAGCTCTAGACTCAATGATTTAAGTTTTAAAAAAATATTGGGGGATTTTTTCTACTGCCCCAAATTTTTCGTTTTCTTTAAAATCTTATTTTGGGTTTTTGTTATGTACCCCGGGTTTAAAAACCAAAGTTATGGTGTGAGAATGCTATTTTTTGGGAAATTTTTTTTTTTACGTTTATATTTTAAACTGGTCAAATTTAAAGGGAAGTTGTTTTTTTTAAAAAAGGTCCCTTTTTTTTATATAATTATGAAGGGTAAATTTTAAAAAATTTTTTTTAAATTTAGTTTACTTTTTTTTTAAAATTTAAAATTTTTAAAAAGTTTCCCCTTTTTTTAATTTTTAAAGGGGGAAAAAAAAATATAAAAAACCCCTTTTGCGTTTTTCCCAAAAAAAATTAAAAAAATTTAAGAAAATAAAAAAAAACAAAAAATTTTTCATTTTTAAAATTTTGGGAAATTTTTTTTTATTGTTTTAAAACCCTCCTTTTTTTTTACATTTCAAAAAAAAAGGGTTTTGGTTTTTTTTTGTAAAACTGATTTTTTTTAATCTTTTTTTTCCCCTTTTCCCAAAAATTTTAAAAATAGAAATTTTAAAAATAGATTTTTTACAAAATATTGACTTTTTTTTTTTGGAAAATTTGTGTTTTTTTTTTACCAATTTCTTTTAAATTTTTAAAATTTTTAAAAAAAAATTGTTTTTAATTGACCCCTTTTTTTTGAATCTTCCCTTTTTGGGGGAATTTTTTAATTTTAATTTTTTAAAAAGGGAATTGTTTTTTGGAAAATTTTGAATTAAAAAAGGGTAAAAAAAAATTAAAAAAGGGGAAAATTTAAATTTACAAATTTTCCCAAAATAATTTAATTAAAAAGAAAACCCAAATTTGAAAACATAATTTCCCCGAAGGGAAAGGGGAAAAAAGGGGGAAAAATTTTTTTTTTTAAAACCCCCTTTAAGGGGTTTTTTTTCCCGGGGAAAAAGGGTAAACCCCCCCGGGGAAAAAATTTTAAAAGGAATTTAAAATAAAAAAAATTTTTTTAAAATTTTTTATAAAAATTTCCCTTTTTAAAAAAAAGCTAAGTTTTTATATAAACCAACCCCTTAAAAGGGGAAAATTTTTTTTGTAAAAACTTTTTAAAAGGGGGGCGATGGGTTAAATTTTTCCCTTTTTTTTTTTCCAAACCCAAAAAAGGGTTCCCCGCAACAAGAAAAAATTAAAATTTTGGGAATCTTACGGAAAAAAAAAATCCTTTTTTTTTTAAAATTTGACCCATGGGGGAAAAAAAAATTTTTTAAAATTTTTTAAAACCAAAAAATAAATAAAAATTTTTTTTTTTAAACTACGAAAAAAAAAAAATTCCCCTTTTTTTTTTTTTTTTTTCTTTTTAAAAAAACCCAAATAGCCTTTTATTTTGGTTATTTTTTTAAATTTTGGGAAAAAATACAAAAGATTTTTATTTTTTTTCCCTTTTTTGAAAAAAAGGAAAAATTTAAAAATACTAGTTTTAAAATTTTTAAAAAAAAAGCTGTCGGCCGTGTTAGAAAACAATGTCGGGAAGATAAGAGGAAATCTCGTTGGGAAACGCAAGTGTCAGTTCGTGACCTCGTAGAAAGTGGACTTATCCTGCAAATCCGGGGCCATAAAAAAAAAGAAAAAGGTTTGGAATTTTTTTCCCCTCATTGCTAAGGACTCCGGAAACAGAAATAGTGGAGACAAATTCAGCATTATTCCGGTCACTTGCGACGGAGCGCCCCTTTCCCCCATTTTTTTTGGACGAGATAACAAACCCCTTTATTTTTTCCCAAAAGTTGCGGGCCCCCGGGGTTTTATAAAAAAAGGGGATTTAACTCCGTTTGGTGTCCCGGGATAAAAAAACCCCTTTTTTTTTGACTTTTTTTATTTTTTTTAAATTTTTTTTTCCCCAAAACTTAATGTTGTATTTTCCCCCAGGGCCCCAAATTTTCCGCGACTGCCACGGACGAGTTTCTTGCCTTTTCCCCCCCCCAAAAAATAGATACCTCCCCGATGCCCCGGGTTTTAAAGAGTTTGGGTTTTAAAAAAGGTTTGGGGTGCACGGGCGCTGCCGTTTTAAAAGAATACGTATTTTTATAAAAAAATAAAAATTCCCCCAAAGTGTGTAAAATATTTAGTTTAATATTAAAAATTTAAAGCTTTAAAAAAATTTCCCCCCAAATTTTGTTGACAAAAAGCAGTGAAAATTCAAAAAAATTTTTTAAAAAAATTTAAAAGGTATGTTTATTTATAGGAATAATTAATAATGGCTGTTTTTTTTAAAACTTTGAAAAAGTTTTTTTTAATTAAAGGGGCAGGTTAATTCGAAGACAAAAAAATTTTCTTTTTTTTTCAATATGTTAAATTTTTTTTGTTTTAATTTTTTTTTTTAAAAAAATTTTTTGTTTTTTTTTTCGTAGAAATTAAAAATTTTTAAAAAAAAAATTTGGGGGTAAAACAAAAGAGATGTGATGTTATATTAACAATTTCTTTATAAGACACCTACTTTATTTATTGGTTCGTTTTTTAACGAGGGTATTTTTCCGACAAATAATAAAAATTTAAAAAGAAAAATTTAAAAAGGGTAACTATTTCCCCTTTTTTTTAAACAAAAAATGCCCCAAAAATGGTTAAAATGTTTGTAAAATGCCCCCCGTACACATAACAAAATTTTTGAACTTTTTCCCCCAAAGGGCCAAAAAAATTTTTTGGGGTTTTTTTAAAAAAAATTTTTTTTTTTGTTTTTTTTTTTTTTTGAAACCCCAAAATTTTTTTTTTTGGGAAATTTTTTTTGTTTTTTACAAGGGGGAAAAATTTTTTTAAACCCAAAAAAAAAAAAAATTTTTTTTAAAAAAAAAAAAAATTTTTTTCCCAAAAATTTAAAAAAAGGGGTTTTTTTTAAAAAAAAAAAAATTTTATTTTAAAAAAAAAAAAAAAAAAAAATGTTTCCCCTTTTTTTTTACAAAAAAAAATTTTAAAAAAAAAAAAAAGTTTTTTAAAAAAAAGGGGAAACTAATAAAAGGCCCTTTTTCCCCCCCAAAAATTTTTTTTAAAAAAAAAAATTTTAAAATTTTTAAAAACAATTAAAAAAAAATTAAAAAAAAATTAAAATTTTTATTTTAAAAAAAAAAAAATAAAAACCAAAAAAACATTAAAAAAAAATTTAAAATTTTTTAAAAAAACCCGGGGTTAAAAAAAAATTTTAAAAAAAAAAAAGCCAGAAGGGGAAAGGGGAGTTAAATTTGGTAGACAGGGTTGATGCCGCAACAATAGCTGTTTAATTTACTGATTTTGGTGATGATCTTTTTGAGCTGTGTTACAGCGTGGGCTTTCTTAATAAAATTGAATTTTTCTTACAAATTTTTACAACTATCTCTAGTTTAAAGGGTAAAAATACAAATCTATCAGTTTATTGTTTTATCAGTTTGGAGGTTTGTGGACAAAATTCCTTTTGCATCAAAAAACTGATGCTAACACCTTTTTGACCATTTCCCCGGTCCTAACACGCTTCGGGGCCAAAATACTGGGTTCACACTATCCTCTAGCCTCTTGTTTTAGTTTAGGATTATGGTGGTAGACCCAAATTGTATTTATAGTGATAAAATGATGCGTAAAATATTTTTATTCTTTCTAGAACCCTCCAAATGTTGCTGAAAACTTTGTCTTTAATTACGTTTTTGTTTCATTGTTAGCGAATGCATTATGCATACAGCTTTCTGAAACCCAAAACTCTAGCTAAAATATTAATTTTGCCTAATGAAATCCCCAAAGCTTCTACTAAATCTCTCTCTCTCTCTCTCTAAGTCCTTCATCTGGAACGTCTTCAAGACTTGTTTGACCAATTCCTTCAGTCCAACAACCCATCTTTCTACTATTTTAAGTGAAAATGAAAAGTTCCAATACACTTTTACCAATCGTTTGACGAATTTGTTTCGGTGCTACACCAAAAAAAGATCTATATGAAACTTCACACGTGTAAAAAAAGTATTACTTTTAGAAAAAAAAATACCGACAAATCTAATAGCGCCATCTGTTATAAGACGACAAAACGTATTATCAGTTATAAAAACATTATCATTTAAATTATGGGTAATAGCAGATAATAAATGTTACAGTCCTAGAGAAACTAAAATTGCATCTTGTCTCCATCTAAAACAAGCAAACCCATATAAAACAAGTCTATATAAGAACATAAAATAATAATTAAATAATTTAAGCACATATCTACTCGCTGTAGGCATCTCAACAACCCATATTCGACCCTGAGGAACGCTGGAAACGTGCTTGGAAAAACTCGCGCGATTTAACTTGATTTACTGATCGAGATGTTGAAGTTTTTTGCTTCGGTTAAGCCATCGAAGAATCACGCTTCAAGAATTTTAGTTTTTTTTGCGATGTTATACACGATACTTTAGCTGCAAATGGACGGTAGACGATGAGTATAAAAATGTCTGAATGATAATGAGTGGAAAAAGAAGGTGTATGGCTGAAAACATAAAATAATTGATGTACTAACATATCTATAAATGGTGGTTTTTACTAGTGGTATTTTATGACCGATAATATGAATATAATTTTTTACATCTATAAAATTATTTATTGATAATAATACACTTCTCCAATAAATTAACGCACCACCAAAAAGTAACCAAAAGTTTAAAGTTAATTTTTGTCGAAACCACTTATTCGATTTGGACGATTTTTTTTAATAACAAGTTGTCTTTTTTAGAAAGTTAGTATACTACTCTATTCGCATAAAAACTTATTTTTTTATAAATACCGGGTGTTACAATTATAACGGACTTTTTTCATAAAATGTGTAACACCCTGTGGAGTTTAGCAGTTACAGTATTAATTAATAATTCAAAGCAAACTGTAGTCTTATCTTTTTATAACATTTTGTTTTTTGATTTACTCTTTTATCTTAGCTACTACAAGAGAAACACAATTTTATATTTATATACTTTTTGGTGGTGCGTCAATTTATTGGAGAAGTGTATTTAAGTACAGAATGACGACTATAAAGAGTGTAATACTGTTCTTTAAGAGTTAAATACTAATAGTAAGGCAGTAGTGGCAGTGGCGAGGGAGAGGAGGAGGGAGGGGTTGGGAGCAAAAACGATATTTAAAAAGCTATTTTGTGTTTTTTAGGGCAAAGAGTCTTGCCTGGAAAATAATGTATATAAAAATTTAATAACCTAATTAGGTTTTCTTAAATTTTTATTTTATCCAACTATTCAACCAATTTAATAAAATTGTTATATTATTCAGTTATTTTACAGTAACAACAATTCCTTAACAAGATACGACAGAACGACCTGAACAAATTGAACCATTCTGAATCTCAAGATTTCCTTGAGATATGATCTCACAATTTGAGTCGGCCCACTGAAATTCTTCATAAGGCTGATGGTAATCTTTTTATTCTTTCATAGTTCTCTACATTCAAAATTTGTATATCTACACCAAATATGGAGAAAAAATAATATATACAAGTATAATGTTAAATTTTATAGCTTTTTGGCAAAAAAAATAATTGGGAGGACATGTAGATGATTTCCAAATTTTGTTTTTGTGAAAGTAAACTATTTCTTGCCTACGACTGTTTCAAAGTATAGGTATCATTAAATGTACGTTATATCCTTAACAATAATTGTGTTCATTATTTACTTTAAGCAATGACTATTTTATTTAATACTGTTCGTTGAATAATGCTATGATTAAGTTCCAATATTACATCTCGGATGATAGTGGAGTAAAAAGATTTTTATGTCACCTGGTGTCGGAACCAACGTCTATGTGTCTTTTGCCTTTGTTTACTTAAAAAATAGGATACTAAAGCTGCAAGCTGTTTTCTATAAGATTTATTAGTATTTTTATTGAATATGGAAAAAAAGGATTGTCTTAAAAAGATCTAAAAACTCTAATAAATAAATACCCATGGACTCAAGAATGTATTGAAATTAACCTGGGTACAACTGCTTTTAAAAATGTTGTCATTGTAGTTTTCAATCTGAGATAACTTATACGAGTATTATTTATTTAAGGAAAGACACGGGTTTGTGAGTGAAAATAATATTTTTAACGGGAATATGTGCTTTACTGCACTGTGCAAAGGTAACGACAGAAGGGGTTATAAAAACCCAGTAAATCTGCATAATAACAGACAGCCAGGCATGACTAGGGGCATTAACAAACCCCAAGATAAGGTACAAGCTGACATGCCAAAAAGAACTGGTCCCAGGGCAACGCAACAGGGTAACTCTCCTGTGGGCACCGGGACACGGGGAATAGAAGGCAACGAAAGAGAGGATGAGTTAGCGAGACAAGGATCATCCACTCCATATTTTGGACCAGAACCTGCCCTTGGAGTGACCAAAACCACAGCACTAGGGCAAACTAGGGAATGAATCCGAAACAAACACGAGGAATACTGGTCCAGCATCAGTAGGTAAAGACTGTAGGGCTGCTAATAGGGCACGATAACCTGAGGGGACACCTACACAAGATAGGCTTATACAATGAGGACCTCAGTTGCAGAATGTACAATGAGAGGGAAGAAACACTCCACACACATCTGTACGAATGTGAAGCATTAAACCACAAAAGACAGGCATTATTTGGGCAAACAAAAATGAGCCCACAGGAATATATCAACCAGGTAGTCTTGGGGTTATACAGACTTGTAGAAGAAACAAGACTAGTGGGGAAATTGGTATAAAAGAAAATGGGAGATGAGGTACAAAAAAACAGGAGGCTGCGCTGCCTCCGGTAGTAAATCTAGATGGCTCCCAGGAAAAAAAGTGTAAATTAAGTTTTTTTTTTAATTTATTCTTTTTTAAGATAATATTTAACACAAGTGATATTGACCTTCCAATAGGCATGAGCTTAGATACATATCTAAATATAGAAAAGTAGGTACATTTTGATTTTTTATTGAATTATAGTAGTTCTTGCCACAACCTCTTATGCATATTCATGAAAGTAGATGTTTATCCTCGGGCCATATTTTGCATCGATAATTGCTTTATTAGTTTGCTTCTATAGAAATTGACAAATAATTGCTTATTAAGTTTTAAATAATACAAAAAAATTAAATACAAAAAAACTTTTATTAATAACCTATATTAAATACATTTCTAGAAATTGTACAGGGTATCCAATGAGGACTGAACAGACTCATATTTGTAGCTTTCCTCAAAAAAAAAGTAAATTTTTATCCCCAGAATTTAAAAGACTACTTATGAAAATAATTTGAATTGAAACAAAAGGGATACGTGATGAAATTAACCTGTTCTTAATGAGGCCCTTTTTATTGGTTCATTTTGGAAAGAGTTTTATTTTTAGCAACAATAGATCTAATTTAATGAATTTAAAAAATGCTATTTAAAAAGAGAAAAGGATAACAATAAATTCCTGGAGTGCCAAAACTCAGTCAAAGTCTAGAATTTAATACCACTTATAATACCCTGGTTAAACAATCAGATATCTTCAAAACAAAAAAAATATATTTTCAACTGCCAACATGAAATAGTTACTTATACCTGATTCGGTGATTAATAAAAATTAAAACTAATTTGTGACAACACAGCTTCAAGATTACTTTCAGTAGTAAAGTAAAACGGCGTGTCCCTATCTCTAGATCTAGAATCGAGCTTATTACTGCTCTCCGTAACAAATTGTTATTGTTGTTGGGTAACGACGTTATTTCAAATGGGCGTGGGCAACTGCGGTTTAATATACTGTGTACAGACTGGCTTAAGGCATCCGACATACACATCGGCCGTCGCCAAAACATGTCATTATATCATGCACAATGATACTACCCTCTTACTGTACAGGGTCATCCAACGAGGAATGGACGGTGCGATATTTGTAGTTTTCTAATATTTGAAACAAAAATGTAAAATAGCCATTTTGTTTTTTTCTCTAGAATTCTAAAGAAAATAATTTAAAATAAAACAAAAAAGGGGTACTTGCATTTTAAAGTATACATTCTTAATGGAGATACCTTATTATGGTTCTTTTTAGTAAAAGCCTAATTATTTTTTTAATATTTCGATTAAAATAAAGTAGTTTGATTTCTTATTATAACAACATAATTATATATATATATATATATAATATATGATATATATATATATATATATATATATATATATATATATATATATATATATATATATATATATATATATATATATATATATATATATATATATATATTAAATAATATAATAATAGTATAATAATACAATAATAATATCTTTTATTTTTTCCATTTAGTAAAATAGTTTTATTTTATTTCTCGTAGAGAATAGTTTATTTTAAGGCTAGAATTTGATGAAATATTTACTTTTTATGTTTTGGCATTTTAAGTATTTATTTTCACCTTTTTCTTATAAAAATTAAAATTTTCTCCAATAGTTTAAATTAATTTTGTTGCTACTAAAAACCAATACAAATCCAACCAGTAAATAGGGTGTCTCAATAAAAAAATATAAATTTTAGGGCATAGCAGAATTGCGGTCCAAAAATTCTTGGAATAAATTTAATTTCATTAAGGAAAAGTTTACTGTTCCTACTTTTGGTGATTTATCATGTCTGAAATATAATTGGGGAAAAAAAAGCCGCTTCAACTAACCATAACTAACAATGACCAACCAGAACTGAGGGCTTTTGAATGTGTCTAAATTATCCCTACGTAGAAGTTATTAACAAAATTTTAATAATTTTTAATATGATATTTATCACGTCTGAAATATAATTAGGAAAGATAAAAAGTCTCTTTAACTAACTAGAACTAACCATGACCGACCTGAACTGAAAGCTTTTGAATTTGTCTAAATTATCCCTACGTAGAAATTATTAACAAAATTTTAATAATTTCCAATATGGTTTTTATCTCGTCTGAAATATAATTGGGAAAGATAAAATCCGCTTTAACTGATCATGACCGACCAGAACTGAGGGCTTTTAAATTTGTCTAAATTATCTCTACGTAGAAATTATTAACAAAATTTTAATAATTCTCAACATGGTATTTATTACGGTCCGCAATAGTTTCATCCTGTTTGGTTCAAACCAGGTAATCATTTATAACCTGAAATTTTTATTACATTTTTTGGACTGCAATTAGGCTATTATTTTTACCTACCTGATGATTTGGTCCGCAATCGTCCTAGCCCGTGAATTTTATGCTGTGAGTTTTTGTTTTTATTAAAATCACTGCCTTTATTATTTTTAAGGGTTTTATAGAAAAAATACACAAGATAGAAATTTTACACTTTTTTAATAATAAGGTAACCATCAAATATGGCCTTGTTAAGTCCACCTTGGATAGTGTTGCCAGATATTCCGTATTTCCGGGACGTCCTGTATTTTAAGCAAAATTTTAAATATTCCGCCCAGATAAGTTCTGCTACGTATTTCCAGATTGACCACCCTAAAGCTAACAAGTAGCTATAAAGCTGCAGAATTGTATAAACTCAGTCAATAGAAAATGGGCTTCTTTTCAAATTATTAAAAAACCTGGACAGTGCACAGTTTTGTTGTTACAAAAATAAAGGTGCAATTGAGAAGTGGAAGAAAATCATAGAAGGGTGTTTAAGCATAAAATCTCTAATATTTTTCGCATCATATCGTTCATTTTTAATATCCTTAGACTCCACTACTTCTTAGAAAGAGTTTTTTTACAGATAATTTTAAAATTAACTGATGTTTAAAACAAATGTACTCTGAATTTGATAAAAAGAGAATTAATGACCATTTCCAACTCTCATAATACCTGCGTTGTTTTTTTTAATATGCAAAAACAATAAATACTATGTTAAAGCTTACACAGTCTTCATTTAAATATAATAATATAATAAAGACCAATACATCACAAAAAATAATTGTTTTTCATTTGATTCGGGAAGAAAAAATGATATTCGGTTTTTTTTATTGAGGATTTTTTTTAAATGACCCTATTTATGGGTAAAACAAAATATCCTGTTCAAAATAAAATTTACTATAAAATGGAATTGCTATTCAAAATAGATCATTTTAACCGTTTCTCAATAAGTCAATTCTGGTTGGTTCCAGTCATTAACAAACTGAATATGACCCCACTTATTCTTATTATGAAATGTCTGATGAAAAATATGTGTTGTTTTAAGACTTAAAATCATCAAAGTACAAATACCAGTGTCGTAATAACATTTTTCCACTCCGACGAATAACGTAACATGTTTTTTTTTTAAATAACCGTGCCTTAATAACTAAATTTGACAATTAACTCTAATATACTGTCTGCTAATCCAATGCATCGTTTTTGTCGGTCTTATTACGTTTATTGCACTACCATCACGCACATACAATTGCACTTCTGGGATTCCTCAACACCTCTTCATAAATTCTCCGACGCCAGAATTACTCAAAAGTCTGAAAACGTCGGTAAATCTTTTAAATTAATCGAATTATATCCCACAGAGCATTGTCATACTTTCCTAAAGCGACATAAGCTAATCATACATTCTGTGTATTAAACGGTGCGGTCAGTGGACCTATGCAATTCTTCATAAGTTGCTCGTTTTAGCCGTTTTCATGTTGCCGACATTTCTCCAATGTCACGTACTTTACTGGCTATAGCATCAGACTTGACGTAGGAATGAATATATGGGTGAATTTTTGCAGGGACCAACTTATATATATTTGGAAATATTTCCTAAAAAATATCAGGATATTTGGAAATATATGGAATTATTGGAAATATAAAAATTAAAGCCACAAAACCTAAAAACCTAAACATTTAATAAAAGTTTATCATAGACAATGCCATAAATGGTCAGATTTGGCCGGATATTTTAAGAAACGAGGTAAATTACCGAAGTATTTAAAAGCACGCAAAAAATACCTGGCTCAAAATCTAAGTACGAATGGTATTTGGTAAGATAATTGCGCGAATGAAACAAAGTTCAAAGCAAAATAATAATTAATCAACATTATAAAATACAGTCGCTATTAAGGTAACAATGGACGATACGATTAATAGAACCGTAAACTTACAGATTTTTTTTCCAGTGACTTTATCCCTTTTATCCGATAGCAAATTTGGATTTCTGACATTTCAGTTGGAGTAATTTGTACATAAGTAAAATTTTTATTCAGAAAAGTAAAAGAAAAAGGAATTACACACGATCACGAGACACAAATTGTGCAACTTAATCAAGAGACCTATCTTCATCGATGTCATCTACACCTTGAATATTGCATTCAGCATGAACGCCGTCTTTATGGAAGTGCAATTCAACTTTTTCTAAAGCAAGCAAAGGCCAACAAGCAATAATTGGTGAATCTTTCCATATCGAGATTTTATTATTCGTAATCGTAATAGTCTACGTACTTTTTCTTATTTTTTCTTCGATATTTCCAAAATTTCCAATATTTCCGAGACACGTTCAGAAATTTTCAAAATTTCCATTTTCATGGAAATATTTTCACTGAAACAACAATAATTGTGATCCTATTTTTTTTTGGCATATTATGTCGATACATCCCTGCAGTAGTAAACATAGCTTCCCCCTATATTTTTTTGTATTTAAATACATCTGAATCTTCATCCTAATTTCTTATTATTAAATAGGAGATCAATTTAAACGTAGCTATTTCTATGCTGTTGTCAGGTGTTGGACTAGAAGAATACTGTTTTAAAGTTCTAATGATGTTAGCCTAACTCCTTGATGGCCTTTTTGGACCAAAGCAGATATTTCGACAGGAATATACAATCTAATTTCAAGGATTATTTCTAAAATATTTTGGCACAACGATCCCGTACCAGGTTCTTGCAACGGCACTTTTTATCATAGAAAGACTTAGTTTCTTTAAATAAAAAATTAAAATTTAAAATTAGGGTCATTGAGTTTTTATGTTCAGTTCATGAAATGGATATGATATTTTTCCACTTAGAGAAGCGAAACTATATTACACCATCTGGACACAAAAATCATCTAGTTCCTGTACTGTATATTTGGGATTTGTCCACTTAGTAAAACAATCAGTCGTCGGTGTTTTGAATGGCATGAACATTATATTGAACTACAAAAGCAAAAATGTTTAATATCAAAGATAATTTTTATACGCTTTTTGATCAACATTACACGAAAAAACTAACAACTAACCAAAAATGTTGGGTCATTGCATTATATTACAGTAAATAGATAAATGTCAAATATACAGTACAGGAACTGGATGATTTTTGTGTCCAGATGCTGTAATACCGTCTCGTTTTACCAAGTGGAAAAATGGTATATCCATTTCATGAACCAGACCAAAATATTGTCCAGATGGTGAAATAAAATATTATTACACTATCTGGTTCCACTCCAGAAACTGGACATTCAGTTTGTGGAATGGACGCCATGTGAGTGCGACATATACATATTTTGTGTGTGATTAACATGTAAGAAGAAAAGTGACATAACTCTAAAATTAACCCAATTTGTATTAATTTATTTTTAGGAAAAGTTACAAACCATAGTTTATAATCTTAAATCTTCCAGAAAATATTTCTTTGGAAACAACACCTAACGCTAGCCTTTGACAGAATATTGACTTTTTGGCTTTTCAGCCATTTATTGTTGACTGTTTTGTTTTCTAATTTAAATCACAAATTTCTTATATGAATAAAAGTAATTCTGTTGTTATTAAAAATTAATACGAAGTCATTTTTATTGTTTGATTAAGAAAATGTTAATTTTATATTGTATCTCCTGTTTTAATATACATATTAAGATTCCATGGAAAAAAATACAGAAGACAGCTATTTCACTATCTCTTTTAAACATAAAGAAACAACAAATATGTCCCTGTACAGTATATACAAGTTTTGTTATAGTATTTGCCCTATATCTGATTTTTTATCGGTATTGCCACTCTTTGGCGGATAAAGTACTAGAATGGATTAAAGATTGGCAATTTATTTTACCGTTATTCTTACGAATATCTCGAAAACTCCTTAATGTGAACAACTGTCTCTTTATTCGGATTTTTTAATGCGGTCTGATAGCCACGGACAAAGCTTTATTTGCATAGTCTTAAAGGATGCGAAAAATACAAGTTGCTTTTTGAAGTATGTGGTTCTTAAATCTGTTTATGAGCAACAGGTTTTTATTTAAATGGTTTTACTACTTATTTAAATACCTTCCATTTATAATAAAATAAGTATGCGCTTTCCTGCTTTTCAGGAAACATTTTTTTTTCGTTGAATTAAAAACAGTAAAAGAGTATGTCACATCACGATGTTCTAATATCTATCCCATTGATAGTTTTGCGGACGATATTACCTTCTACTCCAATGTTTATTTTTTGCACAGTTACAGAGCAAAATAGGAGGACCAAAGATGTTCTCACACACACACACACACACTCCGGAACTCCTTAGGGCCAAACCTGCGCAGTTTTTCCTTTGAGGATTTCCTCAATGTGAGTGGCAGGCATAAGCCTGATTTAAAAACCAGGTACACGGAAATGCAAATATCTCTTTTACGGCACCATCAAATAATATTTGATTGTGTTAAATAAGTGAATATGATACTTACATTATGTAATTTGTAATATAACCCACACGCATTGCATACGGGTTCTCCATTTTGATTTCGCCTCCATAACGTCGTCGTAGTGGTTTTACAGTTCGCACAACTCGTACCCGCTCTCCTTGCTGCACTTTGTAAACTCTAAAACAAAAAGAGAAACTCAGTAACTAATAATACCTTTTTAAAAGATATTTTTATAGCAGCCGTTCAAAAAATACTCATTTAGCCACAATTTGTTTTAGCGAGTAAATCTTTTCGGGCGTAATTCGGAAAGAGCTCCTTCCGGACTTTTTTCCAACCATTAGCATAAAAAATGGTTGAATTATTTAGTTCCCTTATAGCTTTACCTTTTTCTTACTTAAGTGTACAAAAATATTATTCCAGATAAAGACATTGCTTCTACAGGTCAAGAATAAATGTTCCATTCACTGCGTCTTGTTTCTTTTCTGAGCATACCACCCAGAGGACAGTTAAAACCCATTTATCTTCTAATCAATCAAGTCCCAGTTGCCCAAGAATCTCCTCGGCAATCGATAGGGACTAAATTCGCTTGCGCCGATTTAAGGAATCTGCAATGAAATCCGAAATGCTAACCAAGCGATTTTGTTCTTTATAGCGTAGGGACGCTTATCTCGCCGAGATCGGTATCCAATTAAATCTGACAATCGGTTTACTTCAGTGACACAAGTTTTAGAGCGATTTCTGACTTTGGGAAAATTTTAGACGACTGATAAATGTAGTGGGGAATGAATGATTGTTGTGCTTATATGAATAGAGGATTAATAATTATTATTACGGGATTTTGCGAAATTCCACACATTTTACATTTTTATTAAATTAAAATTAGGAAAATGTTTTCTTACTCCATTGTAGAGTATTGTATACTAAACTTAGACTGGGTTTAAAAAATAGATATCAATTTTAGTATGTATTCACATTAATTTTAGTGTAAATTTTAGGGTTTTTAATAAATTGTTTTTACAAAAACTTATTAAATTATTTTATTTTGCCATTTTTACTTTGATTTATCTAAAAAGTATCTAATGGAGCGCGTTGTGTGGTATTAAGCTAAACAAAAGTACTTGCTATAACCTTTTTCTCTAAATAAGTAGCATTATTGCCATAAAATCGTAAATAATTAGGATATTTCAAATAATGGCAATAAATAAAAATCAGATAAAAGAATGAAAACTTTAATTAAAAGCATTGATATCATACGTGGAATATGATGAACAGCAATATTTTAAGTATTCAAGGATTACACCAAACATCTTAAAGGATTTATTGTAGGGAAAGTATTACAAAATGTAAATAGGATTAATGGGAAAACCACTTTTTCTTTATTCCGGGTCGATAAGCAGAACTGCTAAACCCTTAGCTGCTGATTTTTGTCAGTTGTCATTTCATTACTCACATGCGCATTTAATATTTTTTTTATTTTTATGTTAAGTTTTGGATTAAAGGGAATTTTCAGGTCTTTTCTTAAGATTTTAATTTTGGGTTTAATTTAATTTATTATATTGCAGTTTCGGTGAAAATACTGCGTTTCCCCCTTTTTAAATCATGTTTTCATTCGTGCTGCACGTCACCTACTTGATATTGGCACAAGAGCTCATTCGAAATCCACATATCCGTGAACTAATGGGAAGCCAGTTTTCATTGTATGTTGTTTAAGCAACTTCTGAATATTTTTGCGTAGTACACCTACATGGCGCACATTAAAATCTTAACCTGTCGATACTAAGATTGGTTGGTTTGGAATTACTTGACAAGATGGCGCTAATTGCTTCTAATGTTCAGCTGTATTAGATTACAGTTGTTCTTGTTGTCAAGGGTGTTTACGGCCTACATTTGGTGTAACCATTCCCAACAAGGGTGAAACACGTGTAATCGAATTGGCTGGACCCGCGGTTATCCATTTATTTGGAGGCTGTTTTTGCACCAAGGGTTTTACTAGGGTAACCTTACATATATAATATTATAATTATATTTATATATATATTATATAAAAACTATATATATATATATAATATATATATATATATATATATATATATATATATATATATATATATATATATATATATATATATATATATATATATATATATATATATATATATATATATATATATATATATATATATATATATATATATATATATATATATATATATATATATATATCAATTTTTCGTTACTGGCTTTAAATAAATATAGCGTAAAAACTATAATGACAAGGGAAAAATTGAACAAAAATCTTAATGCTAAAATTTAGTGTGTTTTATAAACCCATTAGCAGGTAAATTTCGGTAAAAAAAAGTTAGATTCCCGTAGACCCATGAGAAGTCGATGTGGTGATATACAGAAAAATGAAAATAAGCCTTTTCAGAGAAAGATTTCGCTTATATTTTGCTAAAGATTTGATTATTTTTGTGTGCAACTAAACTTGCAAACCACCCCACATACTAAAATCCTTTGGGAAAATATAATAACTGAACAACTTTTTTTAAATACAGATAGAGGATCTTCAAAAATATAAAGACTTCTGTCGGAATATTACTTACTGTCTCGGAAAAGGCGTATGAGCCAGATGTTGTTAGCTCTATAGTTTGCTCAGTTAAAAAAAAGAAAATTCGGTGCTCTTTGAAAAGAAAATAAAACATAAGAAGTTGCTAAAAAGGTTTGATTTGAACTTTGCTTGCCTTTGCTTTTTATGTGGATTATTTTTACAGACACGTGCGGGAAGCGGTACATTATAAAAAGCAAAGGCGGCCGCCAGTTCAAATCAAACCTTTTTAGCTACTTTTTTTTTTCAAAGAAGTCCGAATTTTTATTCTTATACTGATCCAATTATATACTTAAGTCCCATATATATAATTCCATAAAAATCAGAGGTTTATAAAATATTATGTAAATTTAATTTTTCCAGTGTATTCTAGTTATGTGTATTTATCACATTAACAGAACAAATTGTTTAACAATATCCTGCCGAACTGCCTTCTTATCTGTTATTTACAAGGAGCCAGAAGTTTCACATAATAACATCCTTTAAACATCTACTTAAAAGCTAAAATATATCAGCAGAGACGGCTACCTGAGCATATTATTACTCATTCTGTGGCCGTTTATCATTTTTTCCATTTCGCTGCCAATAAAGAACTCTTTCTCATTCTCAAAACTCATAAATAAGGACACTTGATGATAACGTATTACCATGAGAAATGGAATGGTAAAATCAATTTTTAAAGATGATATACATTCGCTTCCTCGTACTGTTGTTCACCTCATTTACTAACTGAAGAGCTATGGTTAGTACGGCCGTAAAGTTTTACTCTTGATTCTTGTTTAGTTCCCAATAAAAACTCAATTTTATTTTATCAATCTTTTTTTAAGTTAAAAAAGTAATTTATGTATAAACATATTTGTATAAAATGTTCTTTAATTCTTTATTTCTCAAAACTTGGCAAATAAATGTACGGTGTGATTTTTGTATTAAGTTTCCTCAGAACCTTTGATGGTAAAAATGGTAATAATAAATTTATTGATTGCTCTTTGCAAAGTACAAGTTTTATTAATTCCTAAGAGGCATAAATCAAATAAATCAATTCTTTTAATTAGTTTTATCCGCGTAGACCTCTTTTTTATTTGGACTGGCCATAGCTTCTTAATTTTAAGTACAAAATAGTTAATTACACATTTAAATTATCAGTTATGAAGCTCTGTACATGCAATCAACACGTCTGGCATTATCGGTTAAAGTTATCGACAGCTAAAAAATGAAAAGCTATGTTGGAGCATGCCTGGGTAAACTGTTGGTCCTCCGAGACGAATTGAGATAAAAAGATAACTGGGGGAGATTAAATGATGAAGATTAAAAGATAAATTATCTGATCTGTTTTGCGGTTTACAGGCTACCAAGTGTTGCATATCAATGACTCGTTTCTTGTTGTGATTTGTTTTTACAACTGGTAATTTTCAGAACAAAGGTTTCTTTAGAATTTGGTTAGTTAGCAAAAATAAGTGGGGTTTTCACAGGAGAGTGTGATGCAACATACGCCAAGCATCTGACAATAAAGGTTTAATATTAAAATATTCATTTTGATGTTAATGAAGTGGCTTATGCTTGAGAGGGCCGGGAAGAGGGGCTAGCCCCCTCCACTTTATGAAACAAACTAAATAATCCTGGAAATAAAGAATAAAACTAAATAAATAAACAGGCGATTTTCCGGTTTTTTTTTTTGAAAAAAGTTTAAGAAGGTTTAACAAATGCAAATTACAACATTTATTTTTGGTTTATATTATCGTCCAATAGTTTTTACGTAAATAAAAGCGTCTGTATTCTTGTACGTCAATCAGATTTTACAAATATGTTAGGTGACCAGATGGAAAACGGTCACCTGACTGATTGGCGCTGATTAGTTTGTGATTTCTCCAGGAACAAACCTTTTGCCAAAAATCTATATCACAGCCCCACAAAAAAATCGAAATCCGTGAGTCGGACCATGATATTTCCATATATTTTTCGACGCTAAATCCGAATCCGCCTTCAGAAAAGGCCCTGCACGTCTAGGATTGGCCCCAGAGGCCGAAAACTACCCCTAGAAAGAGTGGAAAGATTCAGATTTATGTTACAACCACTCATTGTAATTACCCCTTTGTAGGGCCAAATCTACCCCTGGGAAGGAATGGAAAATCGAGTTCTGGACCCCGGAATTGCAACGGTGGCATTCTCATGTACTTGTCGAAGCTAGACCCGAATTTGTGATCAAAAACTTTCTACCCTACTATAATGCATTTTCTAGAACCAAAACTACCCCTAGGAAGGGGTGGATAATCAAGGTTTGGACGCCGGAATCGGCACCGTGGTATTCTCAAGTCGTCTTTTGCAACCCCGGATCCAAAGTGTGATCTAACCAGAACTCGATTTTCCACCCTTACCTATGAGTAGTTTTGGTCCTAGAGGGTGAATTTCATTAGGGTAAAAACTTTTTGACCACTAATTCGGATCTAGCGTTGAAAAGTACATGAGAATACCATCGTTGCGATTCCAGCGTGCAAAGCTCGATTTTCCACCCCTCCCTAGGAGTAGTTTTGGTCCTAGAGGCTGAATTTCAGTAGGGGAAAAACTTTTCGACCACCAATTCGGTATAGCGTTAAAAAGTACATTGGAATACCATGGTTAAAGTCCATATTCCACCCCTTCTAGGGGTAGTTTTTGGCCACCGGGGCCAATCCTAGACATGTAGGGTCTTTTCTGAGGCCACATTCGGATTTAGCGTCGAAAAATACGAATAGCATGATCCGATCTACGGATCTCGACATTTTTTCAGTGTAAAAAATTCGAAACGTATATTTCTTGGAAAAAATAATTGTCGTAGCTTTTAAAAATAAGTTAAAATAAGAATATTTTGTCTATTACTTTTTATTTTACTAAAATTATTATATTATAACGATTTATATGTTTTATTATAGCGTCGTATCAAGAGGTTATCTCAATCTTTAATATAAAATACTGCTTTCTAATCATGTCATGACTTTGGCCCTTCCCTTTCTCAGGTCTGAGGGTGCAAAACCAATTGGCTTCGTGAGTTGTATTCTTAACTGATTTAACCACAATCAAATTATCCGGATAACAGATGTGGTTAGATTTAAACGTCAAGTTAACAAGTGTAATTAAGGGTAGAAAAACAGAGTCTCTAATTTAATAATGATAATTAGGATATAATTCCGTAAATAATAGTTTTTTAATTTTTTTAAAAAACTGATTATGTACAATAATAATATCTCGATCTGATAAGTTAGTATCTATGGTATTATTTTTTTCTATTAAAAGATCATTGTAAATTATTAACGTTTTAATGAGGAATTAATTATTAAAAAATATTTTTGAATTTGTGCACTTTTGCCATTTTTGCTTTTATCGTTGATGCACTTCCTTATAAAAAAGTCACAAAATAAATTGTAAGAATTGCAAAACTCTAATTTGAATAAAATGAAAATCAAGAACTTGCTATAAACTTCAAGCAGTATTTATAACGAATATTGTAAAGTGTTCTACATTATAATATTAAAATTGGTATTTTAAAAATTCTTCGGCAGAAGTATTATATTCTGGCACTTTATATTTCTAGCTATTCTTGCCCATAACAAATTGGTTTTTTGACTACATTAAAAAACCATCAGATCTCTGACATCTTTCGGAGATATTATTTTATTTTTGGCTGTAATCTCATTGTGAAATCTGTCAGGCTTAAAAGGAGTACATTCCGACGTTCGATTTGGTCTGAGTAATCGAATAAAAACAAATTTGACATTAATTCTGATTGATACTTGAAAAATGACGCCGGAGTGAAGAAGGAAGAAAAGAAAAGTAGAAAGAAATGAGAAGGCTCTATAAAGCAGAAGCGTTACTCGGAGGATTTTGTACAGATAATTAAATCGATATATATATATATATATATATATATATATATATATATATATATATATATATATATATATATATATATTTATATATGCTCATCATTTTAATGGGCGATAGTGGAGCTTAAAATAAGCCGAAAAGTTTATATGGCATGTGTGTCAAAACTTGACAGATTTTTGTCTAAACGATGTTAAAGTCGTGCACTTTCAAAGCAGTTATTTCTCTAAACCGTAACAACACGCAAAAACTCACAAAAAAACGTTGAAAATTGAGACTTGCTTCGATGAAACAGGCGCGGTGTTGCCAACTTTTTTAAACTTTGAAAGGCCATATTTCGAAAACAATTAACTTTTAACTCATATGTTCTTGGCTTTCTTGACTTATTTTAAGCTGCTCCTCTATGGCCCATTAAAATCGTGAGCATCATACTTTTTACACCCTGTATTATATATATATATATATATATATATATATATATATATATATATATATATATATATATATATATATATATATATATATATATATATATATATATATATAAAAATAAAAAAAAAAAACAGCGTTTCAAGATAAAAAGGGCAAGTATGGGATTCCAAAACGGTAAGAGATAGGTGGGTATTTAAAATTTTGCAAAGTTGATATTGGGAAATCAATAACTCCCGAAAAAAAAATTACTTTTGTTTTTTTTTAAATATGGTAAAAAACTGAAATTTGCGATTTTCTTTTTTTTTTTTTACTGGGTTTTTTTTAAAAGTTAGAAAAATTGTAAAAATACATTCTCATTAACTTTTTCGTTTTATGAATTTTAAGTCAAATTTTTTTTTACATTTCGTTTTTTAAACCATATCAAATTTATTTTTTAAATGGGGGTTTTTTTATTTAATTTTTTTAACTTTATTACCCACAAAAATGTATAAATTAATATTTACTTAAAAATATAACCTCCCTTAAGAAAAAGAGCGTTCCTTGTTAACTTATTGCTCTTATAAAATATGTTATTTAAAAAAAATATTAATGTTATAATCATTGTAATTGGGATTAAAACTGCTTCCAAAAAATGAAAAAACAATTGAGGGCCGTATTTAAAAATAAAGTTGTAAGGGTTTTACGAAAAATTTAAAAAAATATTTTTAGATTTTTTAATTTTAAATATTTTTAAAATATATATATATATATATATATATATATATATATATATATATATATATATATATATATATATATATATATATATATATATATATATATATTATTATATATTTTATTTTTTTTTCGTTACGTTTTATAAACTAATAAGGATTGAAATTGCAAAATACACCATTTATTTATACTTTATATTAAGTTATTGTTTTATTAATTGTAACGCCTCTGAAGAGAGATCAGGTAGAAAAATATCCTCGATCCCATCAAGGATGACAATAAACCACTTAGTTAGAATGATTCTGGTGATCGGCCACACGTTTGTTCGGCTGACATTTCGGAAAAAAAACGCTCTTTGTCGCTGTAAAAGCTTTTTGACACAATTGGAAGGCTTTTTGCTTTTTATGCCTTTGCACGGTGCGCTGCGACCATTGTTTATGAAAAGCGGCAAGTGCTTAATCCATTCAAATCGGCAGATTCTTACTGAGCAATCACTGGACCGCGAGTAAAGCACTTTTCTAGCATCTCTTGAGATATCTGTGACAATCTTTGTATGGATACACCCCGACATTATCGTGGGAGATACCATCAATTTCGCCGATAAAAGAATCTGACTATCTGTGAAGATCAATGATTTTATTTTCAGTCTATCGAAAATTTTAAGTACCTTTGTTGGAATTGTTTTCTGAAATATTGATGGGAACACAGCGATAACATTCATGTACAGTACTATTTAACTGTAACTTGTCAAAGTTCTCAAAATGTTCCTTTTCATTTTATTTTGGACATAAATGACATCTTAATAATCATTAATAAGTCTTTTATTATAAATTTCTTAAGAAGTGAATAGAATAAAATTTTAAATCTTTTGCGGTGTTTAAACGAACGCTGTTAGAACAACACCGAACGTCCGGTTTTAACGGGTTTATATGAACCGTACTATCGGGTTGTTCTTAAACTTCGATCTTACCATTATTCCATAAAATTTCCCAAAAATTAACTTTGAAATTTAAAACACCAAAATAAAAGACTAAATGTGGCTAATAGTGTGGATTCGTACTTAATCATTTTCCCAGGTAATAAAAAAAATTTCCTAGACTGCTATGAAAAACCAAAAGACACGAGAAACAAGGTTGAAAAACTTATTTTTTAAAACCGGAGAAATTTTAGCATGGGTTAACTGTGTGAAAAATGGTCACTTTAAAATATTTTTTATACTGATTTGTTAAAGGTTAAACCTAAAAACGTTGAAAATTGGGGGGAGGGTTTGGGTTTCCGGTTACCTTTTTTTTTTTTTTTTTTTTTAATAAAATAACAAATTTTTATTAAATATATTTCTTTTTTCTGTAAAACCCGATTTCTTTAAAGTTTTTTTTTTCCCCCTTATTACTTTTAATACAGCAACTTATCTTTTTCAATATAAAAAAAAAAAAAACCCTCAATTTAATACAGTAAATAAAAATAACTTAAATAACTACATGAAAGTGTTCGGAAGAAAGTATTACCCTTTGTAAAAAAAAACCAAAACCCAATAGCACCATCTCTTTTTTAACGACAGAACTTATTGAGCAACCTGTAATGTTTCCATAAATTTAATAAAACATTTGATTGCTTCATTGAATGGGTTTTAATTGCTAAAAGGGAAACAACGACAAAAACCCCAAATCTCAAATATGGCATCATTAATTTGCCACAATAGTGTAATAATTTATTTAAAATTCGTAACTCGTGACGTTTTTTTCCATGAGCTAATTAAAACTGTCCTTTGCATACAAGAAAACGGGAAATAAAACATTTGCAATTCATTATGGTAATGGGTTTAACGTCTTTGTTGTTTTAAGGACCTTTTTTAAACCAGAACAGTAAGGGTTTTTTTTTCGACTTGACTATATAAAACTTTTAAGTTAAATGATTATCATAGTTAATATCAAATCTAGAAACCTCTATAGGGGTCTAATAAGAATAAAATGAAAAAAAAATCATCTCTTGTGGTAACGGTTATATCCCCCCACAATCAAAACAAATTATTGCCAAAATGGTATGCTTTTACCAAATCAAAAAATTATCCTTTTTGTGGGATTTTCAAATACCATTATACTGGGGTAAATTTTTAAAAATTTTAAAAACAAACAATATTCCTGCTAATCGTAGACATTTTTTTTGAAGTACTTTCCGTATAATTTTTTTTTTTTCAAATGTGCAACTGCAACTGATAGTACAACATTTAAGCCACATAGTTTCCCTTTAAAAAAAAAAATATCTTGTATACATTCTGGGTGCTTTATTTGAAAAAATATATTTTTTTTAATTTAAACTTTTTTTCTCCTTTCAGTCAATGGGTAACAACAGTAAAAACATCGTTTAGAGCTCTCGGGAAACTTTTTTTTTGCGTAATTGATGCTGATCATTGTTGGTTAAAATAAAACCCCAGCTATTTTCTTTCTTACGTTTTTAGGTTTTTTGCAAAATTTAGAATGGGAAACTCTTGTAGAAGCTCAGTTTTGCAAATATTTAACATAACAGTTATTTATAAACAGAAGTAATAC
>JAHBCN010000765.1:0-154146 GCA_019359885.1 Listronotus oregonensis | reverse complement strand
GTTCAGTAAACCGGGATCGCGGGGCGATGGGTTTCGGTTGCCGGATTACCGTTCATTTGTTTTTAATTTTTTAATAAAATAACACATAGTTTTGATTAACATATATTCTATTTTTCCTTCTGTAAACCAGATCTTCTTTAACGATTTTTTTTATCCCATTCATCTACGTTTTAATACAGCAACTCATCTTATTCTCAATATAAAAATACATAAGACCGTCAACTTTGAATAGCAGTAAATATAGAAATAACTTAACATAACTACATGAAACGTGTTCGGAAGAAAGTATTACCATTTGTAAAAATAAAACCATAAACCTAATAGCACCATCTCTTTTTGAACGACAGAACTTATTGAGCAACCTGTAATGTTTCCATAAATTTAATAAAACATTTGATTGCTTCATTGAATGGGTTTTTTAATTGCTAAAGGCAAACAACGACAAAAACGCAAGTCTCAAATATGGCATCATTAATTTGCCACAATAGTGTAATAATTTATTTAAAATTCGTAACTCGTGACGTTTTTTACCATGAGCTAATTAAAACTGTCCTTTGCATACAAGAAAACGGGAAATAAGACATTTGCAATTCATTATGGTAATGGGTTTAACGTCTTTGTTGTTTTAAGGACCTTTTTCAAACCAGAACAGTATTAGGCTTTTTTATTCGACTTCGTACTATATAAAACTTTTAAGTTAAATGATTATCATAGTTAATATCAAATCTAGAAACGCTCTAGTAGTGTCTAATAAGAATAAAATGAAAAAAAACTCATCTCTTGTGGTAACGGTTACTATCCTCGCCACAATCAAAACAGAATTATTGCCAAAATGGTATGCTTTTACCATAATCAAAAAGTTATCCTTTTAGTGGGATTTTCAAATACCATTATACTGGAGTACAAAATTTGTAAAATTTAACAACAGAACAATATTCCTGCTAATCGTAGACATTTTTCGTTGAAGTACTTTCCGTATAATTTTTTTTAGCAAATGTGCAACTGCAACTGATAGTACAACATTTAAGCGCACATAGTCTATGCCTTAAGAAAAAAAATATCTTGTATACATTCTGGGTGCTTTATTTGAAAAATATATATTTTTTTTAATTTAATGACTTTTTTGCTCCTTACAGTCAATGGGTAACAACAGTAAAAACATCGTTTAGAGCTCTCGGAATCTTTGTTTTGCGTAATTGATGCTGATCATTGTTGGTTAAAGTAAAACCCCAGCTCATTTGCTCTTTCTTACGTTTTTAGGTTTTTCGCAAAGTTTAGAATGGAATTATTTAATAGAACACTCTTGTAGAAGCTACAGTCTTTGCAAATATTTAACTTATAACAGTTATTTATAAACAGAAGTAATACTATGATTTCCGCTCTGCGTCGTGCAACATCTGTAGTCACGTTGGAAATTACAGCTTAACCACTTACATTTTTTTGTAATTTTGTGACAATTCATGGAGGCTTGAGGCCCAAGTACTAATGTACAATGGATGCCTCAAGGGAAAGAGGGAAGAAGAGAAAGTTTATTAATAGGTGACCCAAATATTTGGTGGTTAACTTGGAAAGAAAATACCTTTGCAAGCAGCTAGTTCCATATTCGTAGGCACTCTGGGGATAAAGAAGAAAACAAATTTGAAAGTAGGAACGCATAGGAATGGCACTTTTTCCTTGCTCTATTGGAAGCTGCAGGAAAAAAATATTTCGAGCAGAAGTCACAAAAATATCTATAAACTAGGAAGAGGATCCCAACTACTCGTCGCGTCAGTTGCTAAAGTGAGGATGCTGTATGATTAGAGGGAATCAATAGTAGGGCAAATGACTCTTTTTGGAAATTTGAAAGGTGCGGGAGAAGACAATTTCTTAAACTGAACAAGATTTTTGGTGCCCCAATCCAGTGTTATTTGCTTCTTTCCTAAATCAGACTTGGGAATTGGCTAAAAAAAAGAAAATAAAACTGAAGGGCACTAGTATCGACAAAACTATAAAGGGGTAGTAACCATCTAGTATTGTCCTAAAATTTATTTTTATTAAAATAAAAATGTCAATTCCGGAACTGTTCTCCATTGTAATGTATTTTCGTCATTCTACCTCGTTTCCAGGGTGGCGTTCGTCTTCTTTTAAAGGTGCAGGCGACCACGGTGGCTCTCGACAGCCACGGCGAAAATATTCAGGTTTTTGTCTGGGACTGAATTATTCTTGTCGAGTGTGTTTGGTCGAATGTAAACCTTTTCGAGCTCGCGGGTTAGTTAAAATATGCTGTCAGGTTGCCGGGGTACCGCATATTTACTAACTCGCTGGCACTTTAACATTTTTACTAAGGTTCACTTTTTAAAAGGATCCAACAAAATATAAAACATTTTTTTTTGTTTTCTTGCAGATTTACTATAGGGGCGCGCGTGAATTGCACACTAACTTGGGGTCCTAATGATTGTTCATCTATTACCTAAATTATAATAACAGGAATTGCGCACTGGTTTAATTTTCAATAAAAGTTGACGATCATCATGTAAATAACAAAAATCATTTTTTACGTTTCTTTTCCCTTGTGCCTTCTGAAATTTTTTCTTGTAATATGGGTTTTGTTGGGACATTGATCAAGAATCTGAAGTCAGTTTTTTTTAGCGACGTTTCATTTTCGGAATATCCATCATTATCATGAATGTGTAAAAGAGTTATCTGCATTACCCTGCACCTGTTTTTCAAATCAGGCTTAAAGACTGGCTTAAGAAATTGCTAGACCTGATCAAATGCTTTGGATATGTCAAGAGCAACAATCTAAAATTCAACAAGAAACTTAAAGAACTTGTTCCAGTTGTGTTAGACAAAGGAAAGAAGACCTGCTGTGGCTCTTTTGTGACGAAATCCGTACTGTCAGTCTTGTGAGATTTTGTGTTTTTCTAAATACTTTAAGATTTAGAAAATAATGAACTTTTCCATTGCCATACAAACAACTGAAAGAAGAGATATAGGTCCATAGTTGGTTTTGAACTATCAAAAGCTAAAAAAAAAGAAAATTTCTAGAAATCTTTTTGAACCTCAAGTTCAAAAAGACATAAACAACTTTACCAAAATTTATACAACCGCTCTACTATAGCAAACAGGTCAGTTAACATTTCAATTTTCGACGTATCGGTACCACACCTGGCATTTATTTTGTGAAATGCATTGTCATATACAAAATTTGTGTTGTAAAAACTACTAAAAAACATCCATGACCCTCTACAGTAATCCTTTTCTATTTCAAAATTTAAAAAAGAACACCCCTTTAACTAAATTATTGTTTTCATTACCATCTTACAGATTCGAAAAAGAGGAAAAGAAAAATTATTTAAACGTTATCACTTTCAAACTGTTTAGTAGGCTAAGAATTTGTAAAAAATTCCGTAAACGTTTGAAAATATTTTTAGAAACACGTAATTATTTTTTTTTACTTTTGAAAAATGTATGGTACGCTGCTAAATATTTACTTACTACTATTTATGAATTAAAATTACTGACGCTTTAAATATATTTAACAAAAAGACAATTTTTAAATCATCCATTATCCGCTTCATATTTTGACATTCGCGTTATGGTATCTCATCCTCAAATATCCTAAGAATTTATATACGGTGTTTATAAGTAATGCTGAGAACTTGTTTCTTAAAGGACTAATTTTCATTCCACTTTTATACAGCACCCAGTAAAGAATGAAAAAAGTAATGCTTGCTAAAATAGTATTGATTCTTTTACATTGCAGAATTAAGTTAAAATTATTCAGGAAACGCATATTTTTTAAGTAACATCTTTGCGAAAATTAACCAAAATATCCTAATAAATTAAACAAGTTTTTAGTTATCATTTTTTTACCCCCCTTTAACAATTTTACTATCAATGATGGTAATCTCCTAATTTTCATATTATCTTATACGTTATTTATAACGTATACGTTTATTATAAAGCTATGACGATTAAATTACCATATAACCTAATAGAAAATTGTGCAGACTACAAATCCTGTTACGTCCTCTATATACAGCGTGTCTGAAGAATGGGTGTATAAAATATTCTTATGTCAAAATAGGTCGATTAAAGCCAACTTAGTTATATCCGCAGTTTCTTCGTTTAGCCGCTAAAGAACGTCAAAAATTTTAAAACGTCTAATTCAGTTTAAGGTTTTTTGATATAAAGCCAAAGACCATAAAATGATGTTTGTCAGTTATAGAGTAATCGGCTATGAAAAAGTAGAAGTTGATTAAACTAACGTCATCAGTAAATACTTCTTCAGATTAAGATATTTTTATCCGATATTAGAACAGCAGAAAAATGTGTGGCTGAATTTAAACGTGGTTGTACAAGTCTTGATGGAATACGATCCACTTGAACGAGGTCCAAAGAGTCTATCAACACCAGAATTCAAAGCAAACATAATTTGGGCTTAATTTTTAAGTTTTAAAAAGCTGTGGGCACAATGAGTGCCGCTTTTGCTGCACTCTACAATTTGAATTCAACTTTTTTAGCAATATTTGAAGCGTTATAGCAAGAACAAGATTGGGTTCTTGTACCTCGGCTTTGAAGCGTGTTGAGATCTAGATATTGACTAAGAAGGATTAAAACTATTTTTGGGGATTCAAACGGAATTTTGTTTGTGAATAACCTGGTAAAATTAACTCAAAATATTACTATTATCTTCTGGATAAAAAAAATTCGTAGAAAGTAATTTTGATCAACATAACACACCCTTTTGCACATCTCAAAAAACAATCGAAAATAACAGTGATTTAAAGTTCAAATTGTTTCAACATCCACCCTTTTTGCCAGATTTATATTTCTCTGACTTCTGGCTAGCGAAGTGGTAATATCAGCTGTTTAAGCGTATTTCGACAGATTTCCGGATTCTCACTTTAGGGATGAAATCCATAAATTAGAAGGTTACAAGGGTTTTGAGATGCAGGGAGGTCATATTGAATATTAAAATGTATTTTAAACAATAGAATTGTGCTTTTCTTATCAAAAGACAAAATTTATTTAACCTAATGATATTCCTTAAACAATATTTTTTACTAATTAATTTAAAGAACGTCACCACTCTGCTTTTTTTAGTGCGTGTGTTTTAGCCATAAAAAAAACGTAAATCAAAGTGAACGTCGACACTAGAGTTTAATAACAAATAGAACCAACTGGTTTAAAAATTAAAAAGTATGAATATGTATAGCATTTGCATGTAATCGCGCTATTTAAAGAAAAAAGTTACACTACACGGGCAAATAAATCAAGAATACACCTACAAAACTCCTTAAAATTAATAAAAAATTCATTGCATCAAATTGTATAGCGTGTGGAAAACAACCTGCATTTTCATCTTGAAATAAATGAAGTCTTTGTTTACCTAGCATACCGTAATAACAATATATAACATTTTCAACAAGGTCCAAGTTTAGGAGATCAAACATTCTTAACATCTAAGAAATTTTGAATCTTATATATTTTTCTATTATTCATTAGGCGTTCATTGCGAGTCGAAAAAAAAGACTTGGGTTTTAGGTCCAAGGGAAGCTATCTTTAGCTGGAAATGTCTCTATTTGATTGACATCGACGCAAAATATATTAATGCAATTTTAGTTCTTAAATTTATGGTTATTTGTCTTTTGTACAGTTTAAACAAGAACTCATAAGTTTCAATCAAAGACGTCTTAGAATACAGATCTGGTGTTCTCCATACATGGTGATTCAAAAAACATATGCCACCGCTTAATGGGAGATTTCTTGACCAAAAATAAGACAAATATGTCATATAAACATAGGTTCAAAACGGCATTATTGTTAAGATATTCTAATAATCTAAATTTGGTAATTTATTATTATTCTTCGCTCTGATTCGATCTGCCTCAACAGGATATGTGGCCAGTGTGCTGTTGACACTCTCAGGTCAGTGTCGGCAAATATTGATGTGGGAAACACAATTTTACTGCATGTTTATATTGTTGTAAAACAGTTTAATTGTAAATAAAAGCGTCTGTATTCTTATGTCTTTAAATTTAATAGATCTATTCCGTTTAATAACAGCCTTTATTTTGACTACCTAATTACCTAAAAATTTTGTTTAAATACTAATATTAATTTTATATATGGGAGTTATCGAAAAATAAAAAATAGACTCCAAAAATCCGTCATCATGGATCAAACACTTCTTTGCTCAAGCACGATCGCCTTGTTATTTCCGTAATAAAAAGTTGCATGTACAAATAACAAAAACGTTAACAACAGGCCTGGTACATGAGTCTATGACTGTAATTTTGTACGGAATCATCGAAAGAAACGAGAACATGTTCCGGAGGCCCGAAGAGATACTGTGGTGCGTGGATATACCATCATCAATACGAAGATCGAAGATTGCCCCGATAATGCTGCCATCTTGTTAACTTGTTAACGAAACAACTAATGACTTATCCCATAATGGGCCGCGCGATGCAAGTCATACTTGAACCAGTTTTTATTTCCTCTTTTGATTTTAATTTCTTTTACTGAGATGGTGCTGTTTATATTTCTTTAATCGAAAATTATCTTATTAGTTAAATTAGTTTTAAATTGGTTATTTGCGAACATGATAATTTATTTAGCAAATTCGCATCTTTAGTTTAAATTATACATTTTAAAAAATCTATATTTTTATTTTAAATTATACCTTTTAAAGGATCTTTGCCGTTTTGTTTTCTAGTCATGTTTCCATGTCTAATTCCATTTATAAAAAGGCTGTTCTCCTTATTAATGACACCAATGTTGTCAATTTTTTTAACATGCCACTCATGTTAAAAACTTTGCGCTCAACCAAAAATATTTCATTAAAGTGGCATTATAAAACTCCCACAACAAGATTTAAATAAAAAGTTACAGCCATATTCCGATTTATATTTAAACTCTTCGCCTGGTTTTTTTTTGGATATTGATATGAATCAAATAGGTCCGAAGAAACATAAAAAATTATAAAAAAAGCTCAACAAGCAAGTTATCAAATACAAATAATTTTGCGTCAATAATTGTAATTTCTCAGTAACTTGAAAAAACTCCCATGCAATGCCAAATTATCCTCGAATACCTCGAAAGCCAAATATTTATTCCGCCAGTGCCCCATTGTTTAAGCCTTTCAAGTGAAATACAATCGAGTCGCGTAAAATCAAAAAAATCTCGAAAACCAAAAGAGGTTCGCCATTGTATCGTCGTGATCTACACTGATGGAGATCAATCGCATCAATCCGCTTGTCAATCAATGCCTTACGTGTCAATCATTGACAGACAGTTGTTGAGAGTTGTCCTACACGGTTTTCTTTACGGCTGTGCGTTGGCTTTTTAAGCTTCAACTAAGTGATCTGATATCCATTTTTATCTGTTATTTAGTTTCTACGTGACCACTAACTGACTTTTTTTAGCTGTTGAGATAACACATATTTTTAAAAGGACTATATATTCAAACTATATATATTCAAAGATTATACATAAAATAACTAAGAATAAATAGTCCAGTAACTGAAGACCTAACAGTAGCCAAAGCTGTAAATAAATCTGTACAGTTTTCATTTGTGGCGCAATACTCAGGTCTTTGCGGATAATTTCGAGCAAGAAAAAGTTTATCAGGATTCCGACGTGGGAACCCCCTTAAAATGGCTCCGCAAAGTCCCAAAAATGAGTTCCCGCGAATATCTTCCAAAATATGCGAATTAGAGATTTTTCGTTCAGACACAAAATAAAGATCACCTCGAAATCTACAAAAATGGTCCTTGCCAATTTTTTCGCAACACCAATATTTATTGCAAATGCGGCCGTCGAAAAATCCATAACATACAGATTTTCTAGAACTTCGGAAACGGCTAAAAAATGCAGATGGACAAAACAATTTTTTATCAAAACGCAAGAAAGATGGTGAAGGAAATTTTCGGGGATCATTAAACACTTGCTAAGGTCTCATTATAAAAAAGAAATGTTAATAACAAACCATTTTTTCAAAAAATATCCATAAATTAAAGAGATACTCTCAAATCATTGTGAAAAAAAACTTTGACCGCTTTTTTTAATATTCTAGAAAAATCAGAATTGATCCAAACTCATATGCAATGATAGGTACGGGTTTTCCCATTGCAATGAACTTTGAATAATTAAAAAATGTACATTATTGCCCGAGTAATGGAACAATTCGTCCGCCCGCTTATAAGTGAATCCATGAAGATAGCGGCATTCTAGCGGTAGAGCGGCAGCTGAAATGAGGGGACTTTTGGGTCCCATTATGTCGAAAACTAACAATTTAAAAAAAAATGATAAGGACCATTTTTGTAGACTATAAGGCGATCTTTATTTTTTGTTTATACAAAATTTCTTCAATTCGCATATTTTGGTATATTTTAGCGGGAAACCCATTTTTCGGTCATTGAGGGGCTATTTTCAGCCCTTTCCCACCTGTTAATGTTGATAAACTTATTATCGCTCGAAAGCATCCCCAAAAACCTAAGAATTGTGCCACAAGGAAAAACTGTACAGATTTATTTACAGCTTTGTCCCTTCATTTATTGGACTAAAAATGATATAAAGAAAAATTCAAAAGTTAGCCATAAAAATGTATACCGGGTGACAACGAAATCATTAACAAGTCTTTTATTTTCATGTATGAAAACATATCGCTTTTAAATTTTATATTGATATATTGCGTCATCAGATACTGAGTGCTGATAAAATATTATCTGCCTATAGCATCCGGTTTAACCGGAAGTGGCGTAAATTTTAATATTTTAAATTTAACACTCCGTATACTTTAGGGATTCAAATTCTACAAGCTTCTTCTAATATAAATCTGGATTATATCCGACTATATTTTTGTTAAGTTTTAGAGAAAATGGCGATTAAAAATATCCAAACGACCGCATATTATGTAGTTATATAGAAAAACAAATGATTATTATAAAACAATATCTGGTTAAATTTAACCCTTTTTGGCAACTATATCTGCTGAGGTCATAATAATACTACTTCTGGCTTTACCGGAAGTGCTGCCAAAATTGACTTTTCTAATAATTATACTTTAAAAATTTTAATGGCGTTCCTTGAATTGAATATTTAAAATGAATTATGAATTTTGAATTTGACTTTGAACGTTTTTGTTTATGGATACCTTTATCTAAACCTTATATTTTTTTCCCATATTATAACTTCCCCAAGCATACTCTACTGCTAGTAGAGTACACTTAATATAAATAGCTTAAAATATTTTTGTGATTAATGTGTAAATTTTTTCGTTGACAAATATCACATCACCTACTAATAAGTAGTATACTTTCTAGATAAGGAAGAAAATTTGTTCTGTATTTTCTAAGATATATAGGTTTATGGGTCTCGTAAGTTTTATGTATCCTATAGTTAATCCAAAATTACCAAAAAAATACCTAAACCATCCTTAAAATAAATTATTTTTATAAGCTTAGCCAAAATATTGCTTAATTTAGAAAATTAGTAACATATTTCTATATCTTCATTTTATTTTTTGTAGTACGAATGATTTTAAAACTGAGTTATTTAACTTAAAAATAGATAAGTGCATGAAAATTTAAAAAATCGTTTAACTTTGTTGATTAAAAATCAACAAAGTTAAACGATTTTTTTAAACTTCTTAGAATAGATTCTTTACATTACGTAATATTTGTGTTGCTCAATTTATTTTGCAGATTAAAAATATGATTAGGTTATTGTGCATTACTGGAGCTGCACCTATTTTTGATCACAAAAAATCAAAAAATAAAGATATTAATAGGTTTTTTTTTTATTTTGTTCTATTTTACGACGGATTTACGAATCTTTAAAAAAAAATCCTAATAAAAATTTTTTCGATGCTAATTTTTATTTTGAATATTTCACTCATGTATAAACTCTCCCATAAGACACGTTAAAAATAAAAAAAATAGCGGAAATTTCAAGTTGATTAGAGAACGAATTTTTTTGTTCATTATTTTATTTTTTATAAACTTTAAGAATAAAAATATTTGATAACTAAAAAAATATAAATATGTTAATTTTACATCCAAAAAAAGTGAAGCCCCACTAATACACAATAAGCTCGGATTATTTTATATTTATTGACCTAAAGAATATTTTAAAGTTTGATGGAGTATCTTTTTAAATATCGCTATTTTGCGCCACCTCGTACTTAAAAACTACAAGCGTCCCTGGATCTAAATCTGCCGTCGTTGTACTTTTAATGTTAATAAGTGCCAAAAGCGAAAAACTGAGAACAGTAGTTTGGATCCACCATAAACTAAAGGTCCCGTACAATTAGGACAATACCTACATGTGAAAGAAGATAAATGAACTAATTTAATCTCGCTTGTAAAGTTATGTGCATCTCAATTAATACCAAATACGCGGCGCATGCGATACATCTGCCCGACCGGAAGTACTTAAAACCTAATTCCAATACTCTCCGACAGGTGAAATCTAACCCCTCGACTGTTCCTTCACCCCTCACCTGCTCAAAAATCGCCGTAAATCATATTTGAAATAGTTGGGCGGTAACTTATTAACTCCGATATACCTTGAGACTATGTTTAGGTCCATGTTTCTTGTACCACCGATCGTAGCCACGATCGCTTTGTTTTTTCACATTGTGATCCGTTTTAATTTTATTCTATAATTACAGAGCGCGCTCGGTGGAAAGTAAGTCTTTTTATTAAAAATCGCCCCGATACATTGTAGCATAAATAAATAGTAAAAAAATGGATCTATATATTACAGGTTTCACGGTGTAGACTCCCAGAGTATGAGAAAGTCCTTCGTCGATATAGACCGATTTATCAGTGGCGCGACTTATAAATTTATTTTATGTACGATTGACTAATAAAGTGCTATTTATAGAACAATTTTGCGTCCATAAAGTAGCACTTTATAGACTAATAAAATATTACATATTATAAAAATACTTTATTTTACTAGTAAAATAAAGTAACTGTCATTGCCAGTAACAAATGATCAATCAATAATTTTTAAAATGTTTTAAAAAATTAATTAAATATTTAACAACAAACAACATAACGACGAACTTTTATACTTTAAATGGTGCTAAAGTTAGCTAAGGAGGGCCAAGAGGTCAGCTCATTGTTTGAGATGCCCTCGGACAGGTCAACCCCTCGTTTCATCTTTAACAGACACTTTCGGATTGTCATACCAGATAGGGAGGACTGGAAAGAAGGACCTCCAAACAAAGCCGATCATATCTGGTATATAGATGGCTCCAAGACCAACAAGGAAGTAGCAACTGGCATCTATGGAGACAACACACCACGGTTTTCCAAGCGGAAATCGCAGCAATAATGCATTGTGCCGTGCTGATAAAAGAAAAAGGGAGTAAAGGAAAACACATCGTTATTTACTCAGACAGCCAAGCGGCCCTGAAGGACATCAGTTCTCCAAAAGTTAATTCCTCGTGGAGGGACTGTATACAGGCCCTAGATAAAGTCGGCTTGGCAAACAAATTTACGGTAGCCTGGGTACCAGGCCACGAGGGCCACCCAGGTAACGAAGAGGCCGACGACCTAGCCAAAAGAGGATCAGCCATGAAAATGATAAGCCCTGAGCCATTCTGTGGAATCTCGGCAGCCTTCTTAAACCATCTATTAAGAGCTGGGTAGACAGAGAGTTTCAAAGCTGGTGGGTACAAACACCAGGACAACGACAGGCAAATCAGTTCATTAAGACCTGCTCGGCCAAGTTTACCTCGGACCTACTGAGCCACAGTCGTAAAGTCGTAAGGATTCTTTCCAGGTAAGCACCTGGAAAAAATAGGCCTGCCGGAAGATAGCCTGTGTAGGTTCTGCCAGGAGGTTAAAGAAACAGCCGTACATGTGTGGTGCCACTGTGAAGCACTATGTAGGCTTAGGTTTACTAGGCTTGGTGAGGAAAAGCCAAAACCGGCAAGATATATGGAATGGCCAGTATCAAGACTCTGAAGTCTAGTTTAGAAGACGGGCCTGGACAAGGTACTCTAAAAAACAATAGGAGACCACAATAAATCTGGTAAGGTTGCAGTGGTGAAGGTCATTTTTACCATCTACGCTCAAATAATCTAATCTAATCTAGCTAAGATTTCGTCATCATCGGTCTTCTGCATTTTTTTTCATTACACTACTGCCTGTACACTTTGTATCTCTCTTTGTACAACGTTTTTGACTTTGCAGGTAGTAAAGAGTCATTAACTGCTGCTGCAGCCCTCGTTATTTTTTTTAGACTTCTGAGGTTTTTATTTTGGCTTTTGATACTATTTTTGTACGAGTTTTTTTTTTAATGATTTAAGCTATTTTGACATGAACATCTACATCTCATAGCAACTGCTGTGGCATTACCTCTCGACGTAAAACCCTTTACAGGTATACTCAAATTTTTATTTTTTAATTTTTTTTTTAATTTTGTCCTTATATAATCCAATTGCAATCGTACATAAAATCATGGATATAACAGGTACATAAACAGGTTTTATTGACTCATCATTTTATTATAGCCTCGCTCGCAAGCTTGCTCGGCCATAAAAATATTCGTTTAATAAAGACCTTATTTATATACTAGTTATATAAATGGCTATTATGTACTCTACTAAAAATACTATATTTTATGAAGCATATAACGATGACTGTTATTCACGAGGATGACGTTTGTAAACTCATCAGAGTCAGCCAGTCACAGTCATTATATGCGAGTAGAATAGCATACTTTATTTTATTAAATAATTTCAGTTTAAACTAGTATAAATATTTATTTTAAAATTAACAATATTGAACAAGTAACATTAAATAACTCGAGCTACTACTTGACGTTTCCAATGAAGATTAACCGATACAGCTTACTCACGATTGTTTCATAGCCAACTGTGTTTTTTTATCTAGTACAGGGTTTTTCCGTATATTTTGGAGCTCCACCAGAGCTTTAATTTTAAAAGTTAAAAGAAACTTTAAATTATAAAAGATGACGTATTTTTACTGAATGGTCAGAATTTGTCATCCCATAAAACAAAAGAGCATCGAAAATGTGTTTAAAAATACCAAGTTTGGTTTTTGATAAATAGTATAATTAATAGTTAATACTTAATATTTAATAGTATATTATTATTTTTTTGGCTTCCTTTTTAACAATAATATGTTTCTTTTTGCCGTTTAACCAGTATATCACTTTACAAAATTGCCGAGAAAACAAAATTTACTCGATTACTGATTTAAATATTCGTAATATTTTAATGTAATAAAAAAATGTTAATTGCGGTAAAAAACAATGCTTTAAGTTTTATAATAAATATATATATATATATATATATATATATATATATATATATATATATATATATATATATATATATATATATATATATATATATATATATATATATATATATATATATATATATATATATATATACATATGTATTTAAAATTAGAGTAAAGTAAGAAAGCCGGAAAATATTAATATACAGGGTGGTCAATTTAAAAAAACCATGCTCTTATGTTTTATCGGATATTAAATAGTAGTGCAAGTCGGGGGTGTTTTACTTTTTATTTAATTTTAGAACAAGTGAAATCAGTTAATATTAAAATAATGTTTACTAGTGACTAAACTAAGGTATAACGTTTCTTAGAAACTTTGACGCTCTGCACTGACTAACCAAAAAAATTTCGTATACATATAACTAAGTTGGTTTAAATCGACCTATTTTGACGTCAGGACATTATAAAATTGTTTACACGTATTTCCAGGACACCCTGTATAATAATATGTACTAGGTATCTGATATACAGAGTATTATTTTATGATGGGCCGCCCATGTTTGACGCTCCATACGATAGATCCACCCCATCGACGAGAATTTAATATATTAAAACGAGATTTATGCCGAACGCGTTTCTTAATGGAATATCGGCAGTTCTCTCGCACTTTTGTTCTTTTTGTTAAGTGGAAAATTAAATGCTTTAGTAATCGAAACTGGCGTTCCCGTGGCTCTACCGAAGGTCAAAGATACTCCTTCTCATAAAAGTTATTAAAAATCAAGAATGTCTTGAAAGAATAAGGATACTATACTTTCTCTTATTAATAAAAAAAAGTGATTTTGATAAGCCTTTTATTTACTCAGAATAAAACTAATTTTAAGCTAAAGATCTTTATCTCTTGAACGAAAGTCCAATTATGGAAAAGTTAGCCAAAGAAGGCTTAAACAAGGAGATGGTAGGACAAAAACCATTTCTGGGATTTCTGGTAGCATTTTTAAAACATTTATGAAAACCACATAGTCAAAGAATTTCGTAGCTGATGGTTGCACACCCTAAGGCAGGCGTGGCTAACTCGATTAGATCTAAGATCTATTATTGCTTTAATTAAAAAAAAAAAGATTATGGCATCTCGTTATCTGTCAAATTTTAAAAGACCAGTTGATAGAGAAGCGCATCGTTAATTTGGCAATTTTTTTTTGGTCTGTTTTCTTTTTATTGTTGCACTGCTTGTAGTAGCATATTAAGTATTTTCTTTAATTTTTAGCAATGGGTTAAATTTTTATTTATTTTGTATAAAATATGTTTGGTAATTTTTATAAACATCTAACAAAAAAATTCTTGACATTATATATTAAATTAAATAATTTAGATTACGATCTGTGCTAATTTGACTTATTTTAATAGTAGAGTTAAATGTTAAAAAATCCTGTTTAAGATCTATAAGATAAGATACATCTTTTTCTTTCACTTCACATTTACCATATAGCTTTACCATAATTCTATATTATTTTGCCTCGCAATCACAACCACGCGTGTTGTAAATTTTTACCGAGCAACAACATAAGCTGACTAATGAGCGGCCATTTTACAAGTCAAATTAGCCCATATAAAGCTAATAAAATTATTTAACATTTAATTCGTTCTTCATGAATAACGCAAAGTAATGTCTGTAAACAAACATAGACATGGTTTTCCTTTTAAAACTTTTATTAATAAGATATGTCGGAATAATTTTAAAAATGATATTTGTGAGGGAAAGATATTATTAGATTTGTTAAAACATGTTTTCGTCTCTTTTTTTAATAAGCGACAATCCGTAAGAAAAAGAGTTTTTGCGACAACATTGTTTCCATTTAAAGACATATTATCCATGTCTTTGTTTCGAATACAACCTGCGCAGATTTATTATCCACAATATTTTTTTCTTTAGGCTTCTTGGTTCATTTTTTTATTAAACATTTAATCTTTAATGTTAGACAAGAAGGATTTTTTCGCGACATACCGTTTTTAACTACTGGCTGATAGCCCCACCATTCTAACCGTGCTTAACCCGCCTATCCTTGCAAAAACGAAACGGTTTACGTGTCACGCGTGTGTCAACTTACATACTAAATATTAAAATTTCCATTCAATAAAATATTAGCGTTTCCAAGTCAACTGTAACAAGTATATATTTTCCTATTTTATTAAATATATTTGCACTTCATTTGGAAATTAACTAATATATCGAAAAATCTGCAATCCAAATAGTTGTTAAACCATAGCAAAAAACATAACAAGAACCAAAACAATGGAAAGCCGCGAATCCTCCATTATTTTAATTTGACACTTGACATAACCATTGGCAACGCTCCTCCCGACTAGTGGCGATAGCGGTGGATACTGGAACTTAAACCACATACAGTATTTGAAGGACCAGTGTATGGTGTTTTTATTTTTGAATACGACGTTTTATCTACGCGCATTCATCATGAACTTATTTTTTTTAATTAAAACCTGTATTTTTTATTAGATTTTTTGAAATCCCGTTGTTTTCTTAAAATATGCATATTTAACACTTGATTCCTTAATAATCAACAAAATAATTTTCCATTATAAATATTTAGTAAAAAAGAGATGAAAAGATATATATTTTTTAAATATCATGACCGCCCTTTATGTACTTAGTCAAAATGACTCTACTGGAAAGTTAAAATATTGAAACAATAATAATAAACATTAATCATACATATAATATCTGAAAAGGTAGTAGATAAAATCTTTTGGGCAAGCTCCACACAAATAATATTTAAAGTCTATGAGAATCCTTATTTTATCAATTTGTTTTATCTCTTGGTAAGATAAATATAGCCACATTAAATTTATAGTAATAAAGTAATGAAAAAAATTAGCATTAGGGTTAAAATCAGTACACGTGAGCTCCTGGCAGTTTTTCCTTGGCATCCAAAACATAGATATATAATGGTATAGAGACGGAAGTCGATCTTTTAAGTTTCTCATTATCTAAACCGAAAATTATCCCGTCTTAAACGACTCAACTCTATTTTCTAGGGTTGCAGATGATGGATTGCGAAGGGCTTTAAATATGTCGTCGTAAATATCTTTCTCATTAAACCCTATTTAAACCAGGTAGTTAAAGATTGTTAGATACTTAAATTTGCCTATTTGTATCTTGTGGTTCACATTTCCTAAATTACTTTTCATAATTTACAAGATGCTACTGAAAAAGTTATTGCTTGAAACAAATTCCTGAGAAGCTGTTTAAAAGCCCTCTGCAGTCAAATGGAAGTTTTTTATAAATAATAATATATCTTATATTATTCTTACTTGTAATAACGATTAAAAGCACTGAAAAAGAAGCTGTTTAAAAACCTTCTGCAGTCAAATGGATAATTTTTAATAAATAATCTTATATTTTTTAATATTTTTACTTGTATTAATTTTTAAGAGCACTGATAAGGTTAAAAAAATACCATAAAACTTAGAGTGTATATCTTACCAATCAGATCAGATTTTACCATATTAGTTACCCAAAAATTACTCCTAAACTTACCTGAAAAATAAAAGAAAAAAACGATTAAACCTTTAATTGATATGTCATCTTAATTATAAAATAGGTTTAGTATTTTTCAAGATATAAGAAAATGGGGTAGGTTGACCTAATTATCGCACCCGACCGTACAGGGTCGCATTTCTACCTGACTGGAATAAAATATAAGTATTCATGATGTCCAATTTGCCCCAGGTTATATCTAAAGGTATAGGTTAAAGTGCGCACCTGAAATATTCTCACCTCCGTTGGCATGGCCATAAAGAATCACTTTCGAGGATTTTTATTGCAATCGGAGATAATCGATATGTCTAGTCATTTTCTTATATCTTGAAAAATACTATACATAGTTTTTAACACAGTTTAACTGCAAAGGATGTAACGAAAGTAGAATGGAAAGTATAAATTAGAAAAATTTTTGGTATATAGTTCTGATTAACGTATTATAGTTTAAAAATAGGATATCTGTAAATTATTTAATATTTTTAATTTAGTAAAAATGTTAATAAATTTAATAAAATTAGTATAAAAGCAAGTTATTTTATATACAATGTAAGAAAGTTATTTTCGTGCCTCAAAAAGAGTTGTGACGAACTTAAAATTCGTTAAAACAAGTCATAAGCATTGATAAATTCTTAAGTAAGGAAATCCAAAAAAGCTAAAAAAAAGAAAGTTTACAAAAATGTTTAATCAATTTTTAAGCTATTTTTATTATTTTGTTGATCATGCCCCTGATTAAGTTTGCTATCTTCCCTTATTTATCAACCTATAAACTGGTAATGAAAGATAATTTTAATTTAAAAATTGCACAATTGTTCTATATTTATATAAAACATGCTTTAATCTCCTTTATCTAAAATATCTGTATCGGATATATATTATAGCAGCTAATTAAATTGGAATAAATCAATAAATTTCAAGACATTTCACAAATTGGTAGATGTAAGTATAATAACTTTTATTTTATCTCCTTTTATAGTAACAACTAGTATAGGAGATTCTGCGATGTATATGTAACAAAAGATCTGAAAATAATAATTATGTTGTGGTTGCTTCTACAAGTTATAAAGTTGGGTACGGGGCCATCTAACGAGAACTGAACAGAGCCCTATTTGTGGCTTTTAAAGTTTAAAAAAATCCAAAAGGGCCATCTTGCGATTTTTCCCCGTAGAATCTAAAAGAATACTTAAAATTTAAATTGAAATGGAAGAGGTACGACATAAAAAAATATTTTTTTAATGGGACACCTTATTTATTGGTTCGTTTGTAAAAGCGTCTCATTATCTTCGATACCTTTTCAATAAAAAGGATTTCGTAATCACTTTTATTGATAACAACATTAATTTTATTATTTGCTTTACCTTAACCATCAAGTATTAAAAATACTTAGTAATAAACGCTGGTTTTTGACAATATACACAGTGATCATAATTAAGTTTTTGCCATTAGTTCTTGTTATTAGTCAAAATACAAAATGGTTTAAGTTAGCAAACTATTTAGTGTTTGAAAATTAAGAAATACAAAAAACAACTGGCCATCGTCTTTTCGAGTTTAGAAGTAAAACAACATTTTTTTTAAATTTCAATCCCTATATATTACCTCTTTTTTTGGTAAAACATTAACTTTTAAACCTAAAACGTAATCATAATTTTTCTCCTTGAATAAAATTAATAAAGTTATGAAGCTTAAACTATAAAAATTAAGTGTTATGACGCGGGTGCAAGTTATAAATGTACACCCACATATCAGTTTGTTATTTTTTTATTTAAAAGTTCGGAAATATGGGTATCCAGCAGTAAACTTCTTGCTGTCGATATAATGGAAATAAAAATATTTTTTAAAAATCTGAATGCTCATATTTCCGATATTATTAAATAATAAATTTAATAAAACCTTCTTATGGGGATACAATATACAAAGTGTAATATTTAAAAAAATCGTATTTTACCATTACACTCGAAAATACGATTGTCAATTATTTTTTGCATTTTTCAATCTTAAAAGGCGTAAAAATCGCAATAATTTTAGAATTTAAATAATTTTGTATTTTAACTAACAAAGTTACCAGTGGTGGATACCTAATTTGAGTAACCTTGTATTGATTCTCTGTGTTTTGGAATCTCATGTTTTTATTGTACAGGGTTCCCTATAAAAGACTACCCATTTTAATTGCTCAGTAAAATTGTTAACACTTAATAAAACTTGCATTTTATTACACTTAAATACAATTCACTCTTTGAGATTTACTATAGCATACGACTTATCCCAACTCTTAAAAATTACGTCTTTTAAGTAGGTGCCATTAACTTCAATGCACTTTTCAAGATTTGACCAGAAATTATTCATGAAACGATGAAGGAAAACCTGATCTATTTACAGGACCTCTTCAGGAATTCGAACTTTAAGATCTTGAATATTTTCTGGACGAGTTGCAAAAACCTTTAACTTTAAATAGCCCCACAGAAAAAAGTCTGGTGCAGTTAAGTCCGGGTACCTTAAGAGCCAATTTAAATCCCCAAATAGTGGAATAAGTCGGCCATTAAACACTCCTCGCAGAACTCTTTTAGAGTTCCTAGCGGTATGTACTGTCGCTTCATCTTCTTCTATTAAGCTTCTCTTTGTTTTTACGCAAAAAAGCTCGTTGTTGAACTGAATAATCCATGAGAATTAAAACTAAATATTAAATTATGTGTTCAAACCCAATGATGCTTTATTAGAAAAATGACCTTTTACGAAAATCATTTTTTTCTAGTTTTGTATCAGGTGCTTACTTGATTAAAAATATGTTGATTTAAATCCCAAAGGCCATAGAAGATAATAATATAAAAAAACGAACTGACTTATCTCATATAGAATTTATTTCAATATCAAAATAGGTAGTCTATTATATTAAGCTTCTTTAAATTTATAATGTGTCCTAATACGAGGACTACCTTATGCACAGGAATAATAAGAAACAAAAGTTCCATCAACAACACAGATATTAAAAGTCTTTATCAACCAAAATATTGTGATTATGATAATAAAACGCCTCGATAAATTTCAATAAAATCGTCACCGTTTTTTGTATGGTAATTTATAGTAGGCCATAAATTTTGTCCACAATGACCTGGATGGCGTTCACAACAAGAATAAGATTCTGTTGGGTGCAGAGGATGCTACTATGTAAGTTTTCTTTCAATCTTTATTAGAAGTGTGCAAACAAAAATTTTTATTTTTCCTAGTGACATTTATTTATGGTATCTTTATTGCTTTTTAAATTAAAATAGTTTATTGATTAATTATTATTACTTAATTTTTCCTTTTAAAAGACGATACCAACATCCCAATCTCCTCGGGCAAAGAATCAAAAGGATAAGGGGAATTTAGATTCATCCCAAATTCTTCTAAAAAGCTGTGTTCTTCTTTTTCAAAGCAGTTTTCCACAAAAAAAATTATCGATAAAACCTGATACTTATCAGGAACTCATTAAAAGCTGTAATGATCATATTTTCTAAGACAAGTTGTTAATGCATATTTGATTAAAACTGTAAAAAGTGTGTAGCTTTTTATAAATATATCTTACCGTTTTTATAATAAATTAAACTAGAATTAAGACCAGTCAGCATTAAATCATCAAGATGTCTTTATTTACCATGAGGATTAAAAAAAGGAAAATTCTTAATTAGCAATAGACTGTAATAGTCTAATTATTTTTAGATAACTGCAGACGTGTGTAAAGTCGGACTAGGTGTTGTTTTATTGAGATAAACAAATTATATTGGCTCATTTTTTAGAGCAGAAACTGTGGAATAATGTATAGAACATCTTGTCGGTAATTCTCATGTGATTGTAGCAGTTAATATTACAAACGGTTCTTCTTTAGATAAAGTCAATAATATCAGTAAGTATTGTGGGGAAAGAAATCCATTCCTTCCTTAGAGCCTAAATTTAAAAAAGAAATAAGCGGGATTTAAACACAATGCAAATATTTCTTAGTCTTTGAGGCATGAATCTAAACAAGTTTTAAAAAATTCCAGTGTAATTGTAATTTAAAATCCTGTAAAATAAATTAGCTTTATTATCGTACACTTGTTATTTAAATTAAGCCTGCAGACTTAGCTTAAGTAAATTATTAAGTTTGTGTCAACACTTCGCTAATAAATTACCTTAGCATTGATTTAATGTAATTTTAAAAAATGACAATATATTTATATGTAAGTTAACTATAAAGAAAACCAAAGATTGATGCGCCGAGATTAGATGGAAGTCTGTGAAAATGAACTCTGTTAAGACGAAGCATTATGCTTCATCTGGTCAAACGCCCTAAAAATATATCTAGAAGTTTAACCAAGTTATTGTAGGTAGGTTTTACAAATGTGTGATTTGCAAATATTGTGTTGAATTCTGCATTGTTACGGATAAGTTTGTGTTTTTCTCAAGATTCTTTGTTTTTTGACGAAACCAATAACATCATAAAGCGTCATAGTACGTTGTATTTTTGACGTTTGACTGCAAAAAATTGGACGTTACACTACTAAAAGACGGGATGAGTTCCAGCAATTGACAACACGGTTTTTTCGTGCTTTAGTGGCCAGTTCCGGAAAAAAATTTGTACTACAGTCAAAGCTTCTTATTCGCGGTTCCTTCATTCGCGTTTTTACTATTTGCGGATTTAAAAAATGCTACCCAATTCCTATATTCGCGGCTAAAGATTTCTTTATTCGCGGATCTAATTGGTATATCGGTACAGAGGTACATACACATTGATAAAATGCATTCCAATATGTAGGTATCCAATCGAATATCCTTTGTAAAAGCGTCGTCAAATGAACTAATAGCCGAAATTGCGAATAGAATAGGACGAGATGGGTTCGAACAGATAGAATCAAGTGACACTTAATAGTTGCTTAAATCGCAAGATGAAGATTTGACTGAAACTAACTTAGAGGAAATGTTAAATTCACAGTCCATCAAAGAAGAGGCTTCAACAAACACGGGAAACATGACATTTAATTTGAAAAAACTTAATGAAGGTTTACGAATGGCAAATGAGCTTTGTGATTTTTTTATGAAAATTGATCCGTCTATGGAACGAAGTCTTATTTTTAAGAGGCAAATTGCTAATGCCACTGCTAAATATCAGTCTGAATTAAAGGAGCTTTTAAAAACTGCCAAGCAAAAAAAAAATTCAAAATTCTTTAAACCATTGCCTAAGCCTGAGGATAATAATTAATCAATATGGTCAAAAACTCTTCAATTAAATTCATTTTTTTTATATATACTTGCTTTTTTATTTAGTCACCTAGGAACGTATCCCCCATAATCCTATATAAATTACCATTTCATATTCACGGTTTCTGTATTTGCGGCATATAGACGGAACATATACCCCGCAAACAAAGAGCTTTTACTGTATTTACTTTTCGGAGGCCAAAATTAAAGTTCGGATGTTTTCTTATAAATAACAGGTATAGGTAAGTTTATGGTTATGAAAAAATAAACGGTAAAAACGACAGAATAGAGAAAAGAATCACTAGCTATATGGTAGTGCCTTTTAGACCACCGCATGTGACAATTTATAATATTTTAACAAAGCAGAAGCTAACCTGTAGTTATGAACCCGGTGTATAAAGTTATTAATGTTTGATGGTATTATTTTCTCCATGTGACACCATACATGAATAACACGTATTATTTGATAAATTATGGATATTTAAAAGAAAAAGAAGTTTGCGCGGGTATTTTTCACCTCGTAGAGACTTGTACGACCTTTTTTGGGTCCGCATTTTAAGTGATTTATAATGGTACCCGAAACAAAGTCGTATGGGATTTCGCCTTTTGGAATTTTTGAATAAAAATGTGTTAAATTCTGGCAATTAATAGTGCTGGGCTCTACCTGTTTGGAATGTGGCACCAACAAAGCTGCGGTCACCACTTTTACTTTTACGAAATATGTCGAGGGAAATCGAGTTGATTATTTTTTAATTAAACAACGCAGCAATTTGTAACTATCATGTAGTGATTAAACAGTTTTTTTATTTTATCGATGGTGTTAGTTATTAAAGCTGATAGATAATGCAAACAGTGTTGCCAACCTTAAAAAGATGCTAAAGTTTAAAAAGAGATATATTTTTAAGTGTATAAAAAAATAGGAAGGTAGGTTTAAGATAGGTTTAAAGTGAGTGGACTTTTTATGCCCTCCACTGCGACCGCTCGGTCTATTGTGGCTTTCACCTTTTTATATTTCTTCCAATAGGGTCAGACTTCTAATGAATCCGATATCAGATTGGGAGAGAGTTCTTACATCTCCTCTTACTCGTGTCGCTGTTCTGGTGTCCCTGTCTCCTGGAGAGTATGACAAGCAGACGATTAGATCCGTCATGCATCCTCTCCCGGTCTAGTGACTTGGGTAGCTACCAGATCCTTGTTACAGGCACCAGATGTTCTTTCTGAGGCCGCATCCCTATGAAAACGATCCTATCCGCTTTCTATTTAAAGCCAAGGAACCCTTTTCCCTAGAAAGGCGGTTCTGTCCGCCTTCTGTTGGATTCAGGTATCCCTCCTAAGCACCTATTTGTTTGGGATGGATTAGCCCTTTCCCGTAAAACAGGCGCCGGTTCAGGGGCACGTTTTGAAACGGATTCACCCGACCTTTGTCTTATTGTGACCTTGGGTGGCACCTCTCGAAACGGATTTATCCGTTTCGGTTAGCGCACCTTTGTCACTTTTTTCCTATGAAAGCGGTTCTGTCCGCTTTCTGTTTGGAGCTAGAGAAGTAATAGTCCACCACAGCAGAGCCCCGCATTACCGCAGTAAGGCTAGATATTCTGAGAGGAGAAAAAATTAGTTTAGTTCTACCGTATAATATCGAATTATAATATTAAGTATGGTAGACAAATTTATTTAAATACTTTTATTTTAAAATTAATAATTTGTAAAATATTTTAAGCCCGATTTATCTTTAAATGTTTACCTTTCTCTGCAAAGCCGATAGAAAGTTATAAACCAAAAAAATACTGTTAGTTTTTTATAATAAATATACTGTGTAGCCCGGTCAAAACCGTTATCGTCTGTACTCAACGATCTTACTGAAATATGTCAACAAATTAATAAAGCAATCCAACTGCGCATTTTTTCTTATGCTAAAAAGTACCGATAAACTGTGGTTTTCTTAACTCTGCGATAAAGCTAGACTTTAAAAAATTTCAGCTAGCATTTTCTTTTCAAAATTCTAGTCCTAAAAATCAACAAGCTAGAATCAGAGCAAGAAACTAATAAAACAAGTCTATCTTAAGGTCAAAGAATGTTTAAACAACTGCATAAAGAACAAAATTCATCCGATAAATCCTAGAAAATTCCTACATATCAAGAAATGTACAACGAGTTGGTAACATTGGATAAAAACAAATTAAATGTTGGTTTAGCATCCTCGTTGTCTGTCCACAATAGTTATTAAAACGGAAAGGTTATATGGATACAAATTTATTATTGATTGGGTTTCTAAATACCGCAGTATGTAACATAAATCAGGAAATTTTCAGTTGCATTAAATACCCACAAACAGAAACAGTTTTCAAATGTTTCATTTAAAATATTAAATTTTATTTAGACATGATGTATAATGCCAATCTGGTCAGGCCAACTTTTTTATTTATTGAAGTTGTACAAAGTTTTAATAAAATAAAATAACATTTACTAGATGTTTGGATTTTTTAGTTTCTTAGAATAAAATATAAACAACTTCAACGTATAAATTTACTGTTCTTTAAGTTCATAAACAGTAGTCAACAAAGTCTGGTCATGCCTTTTTATGATCTAGGTACCCCTTTAAGTCTATTGTGTTCCAAGTACTCTTAAGGGCTTAGGATATGTACCCAACAAATTTGTTTAAAGCCTCTTTGGCCACAGGTCATTGTTTTAAGATTTTCTAATGTCTTGCTTTGGAACGTGTTAATCTGAAGACAAACTAGGGAGTTTTAGCATATCGTTTTTCAGGAAGTATCCATTTTCTTCGGTAACGATTTAATTATTTTATCTTGTGTATAAAACTCTTAAATTGCTAAAAATTTCGTTGGGCACTCTTTTGCGATGATTCTAAACAAATCGCGTTTTATAATATAACAGAGTAAATAGAAAAATATTTTATACCGTTTACTGTCAAAATATATGCGGTTTAGAAGACATAACATTGCGCCGTATCTTAATGTTAGATAGACAGACATACCTTTGATATAGTATGAGAAGACAAGTGACATGCATAACATTAACTTATAATATTAATTCCTTTAAAACACCATATTTTTCACGTTTTACAAAACACATGTAAAAATTGTAAGACAAACGCCTGATGTCAAAATTTGTTTATTAAAGCAAACTTAGTAATATCTTAAATTGTCTTCCGATTTTCGATATTGCCAATGTTGTGACAATTCAGACATTTTTATTTAATAAATGAATATATGTAGACTTTTTTAAACTTAACATTTTGCTTTTACCGTTTTACCAGTGGGCCAAATACAGCATTGGTTCCAAGTCCAGTCCTGACAAGTTCAGTGATCCGGGTTCTATTCTATTGGTTTCAAAGATGACCTCTCGTGTACTTCCCAGACCCCTACATTCTTTACTCAGGTAAAAAGGAATTTTACCCTTATTACTGTACCATCTACAGATTCAATTTGATGCCAGACCCAATCTGAAAAGGTGCTTTTTTGTATACCAGTGCCCAGATACTCAACCTGTAAAACCTCTAAGTTGAGTCCTCTCCATGTTCAATAATCTGGCGGAAAGTTCCTGTGAAGGTCTTTTAAACATTATCTTGGTATGCATTATCTTTGTTTTCGACAACCATAGTTTCTCAAACTTTCCCTTGGTCCAATATTTGGCCTATGGCTTTAAAACGTTACTGGACATACATACATACATTGTCAAACTTGGGTTACTGCTACCCGCTACCACAAGTTTGTTGTCCGCCAGATTGCTCTTAAAACCGGTATGTCCTGGTACCCTTACCCAAATTGACCGAAATTGACACTGCTAGTGTGCTGACAGTATCAATACAGTCTTTAAATAGCTTAAACTCGATGGTTACTCTATATAGCCATTGTAGGGTGTAGAGTTACTGCAGATATACAGATGTTTGTGTCTGTAATGCTGTCCAGAATTGTCCAGATCGCATACACCTTCGTTTGGACCACTGTTGGATGATCTTCAATGGTGAACTCCGTTCTTGGATTGTTTTTCCACACTCCTGATCAAACAGGGTACCTACTTCTCTTTCAATCCATCGGTAAGATATTGGTTACGTAAATGGTAGGTAAAAGAACTGCTAATTCAACTAAAAATTTTCAAGAGTTAAAAAATTTTCCAAAAACATCTGTCACCGAAAAAAAGATATTCCTTTTAAATTTTTGACGCTTTCTAACAATTAAACAAACCAAATTTAAATAAAACTAATTTAACTTAAATTAACCTATTTTGTTAGGATTCTGGATTAAAATGTAATACAGAATACGGATATTCTGTATAGTAACGACAAATAAAATACCGTTTCAATCCCAAAACTTCCCAATTTTAAAACCCAAATTAATCCTTCTAATATGGAGACGACCCGTCTAAGCCTTTTAGAAAGCCTATAGCTCATTTGGGAAGGCGCCAGCTTTTTCAAAAGCCAGTTATTTTCGACTAAAAATCAATTTATTCTTCTTCAAGTATTTATTAAAGTATTGTTAAAACCAGACGAGTGTTTGCCTCTTTAGCCACCGTATAACAATGGCAAATAAAAACATTGTTAAGGACTGTGCTTTAAAAGCTCTTATACGACACGCGTTTAAGTGTTAAAAAATGTTTACTTACAAAACTTTTTGCGTTTATTCTCTTTGTTTAACTTTTGTTAATAAAGCATTTTTTGGCAATTTTATTCGGTAATATTGTTTACTTTTTTATGGTATAAGGTTTATAGAAATCGTTGATAATGTCAAATTGGCATTGAGGTAATTAACCATCCACCAACTTGGAACTCTAATATAGTTATTTAGTATCTTTTAACGTAGAGCTGTGACAAAATAATAACCTTTAACTCATGACTTTATTATATTAAATTTTATGTCATTTTTAAGAACTTGTAGTTTGAAGTAAATTGAAAGTTGTTTTGTCTACAAAATTTTTCTTTAAATGTGCTTTCTAGATATTAGTAAAAGAAGATTAGGAAAAACAACTTTTATAGCGTCGGAAGAAGTCAAAAATCATATTTTCTCAAATGAATTCATAAAAGTTATACAAAAATTGTTTTTGGCAATTTTTTTTAAATAGCTAAAAATATTTTTGCGAAAATACTTAGCAAATAGTTAACTTTTTTGTAAAATTAACCGGTAAAAATTAAAAGGTATTTTAATATGCGGTGTCTTGTGACCTTATAAAATTTTAAAATTTTATAGTTACTCGAGGAAAGGATATATCTTCATAGATGCTTATCATCGTTAAACGTGTTCCTGACGTCTTACATCTTCTGCAATAAAAACTTTATAAAAATCTATTTTTACGATATTTTTAAGTCATTTAACATTAAGTATACATTAAAAAAATGTAATTTTAAATTTTAAATGTAAAAATTTTATGGCCGACATCAAAATAGGTCGATTTAAGCCAATTTAGATCATTTAATTCCTTAAGAGTGTTAGTAATTTAATATTCTTGTCTTTTTTCTAACTTTTAATTAAATTAAGTTTTTTATGTAATAATTGTTTTAATATAACAGTAAATGGTTGTACGCAGAGAACTGATAATTTTTGTTTTGACTTTTTAAAAATGTGCAAAAATAAAAACATAATCCAAATACATCTACTAAATAAAAAATTCTTATTGTCATAACACTGATTATATAGAAAATCAAAAAAAAAAATATTTCCTGATGACATTACTTTTAATAACTTTTACAACTAAAATACAACATTTTATATTTACTGACTATTAACCAAGCAATATGAAAATCTGCCTGGTCTAATACGTGTAATCACTTACACGTATTAGTACATATTGGGGGTGTCCACTTAAAAAATATATCTATATATGAATTTGATATAAAATATCGAAACGCGACAACGATTTTTTCGATATATCGTTTAAAAACATCGATATTTTTTTAATATCAAATATTTTTAACAAAGTTTAATATTGTCCTTTTCTAATCAGACGCAGAAAGTTTGTTGTCGTTTGTTTCGTATATGTGAAAGTATAATCAGAGAACAGAATAACAAAGTTATACTAGTAGTGTAATAATAATTATTTTTGTTGTGTCAACTTAATTATTTCAGGGTATTACTCTTATCACTGTATTAAACAATCATAAATTGCGTGACCGACAAGTATCAGAGGAGGGAGGGAAGTAAACGAATCTATAGATCATGTACACGGACGGTAAGTATAGCCAACCTCAAAGACAGAACAAACAGTCGAACAATGAGTCGTTTAATCTTGTCGGCGTTACTTTTGAGAATAACCTCAACTGACACAAACACATGACATAGCCTCGGCAGCTTCAAAAAGCTTGGATTCCTCTTCCGACCCAGAAAGTATTTCTCTTCTTCCAATCTGTATACTCTGTATGTATCACAAATTAGATCCAATATAGAGTTTTGTTCTCATGTCTAGGGAATGGCGTCTCCTATAACACTTAGCATTCTGGACTCCATTCAAAGAAGAGCCGTTCGTCTTATTACTGATTCCACGCTTACAGACAATCTTCCTCCTCTTGCCCACCGTCGAGCTGTAGGTCGTGTCGCTCTTCTATAGGTATTTTCACAGCTTCTGCTCAGAGGAGTAGGCCGGTATAATTCCTCCTCTCGCAGCTCCCAACAAACAGCGCGTAGTGCAACTTTTATGCATTCTTTTACAGTTCAATTAGAGAGACCCCGAACTTTCAGCTTTCTTCGTTCCTTCATCCCTAGAGTGTTCGGAAGCTGCTACCGCAGTAGTTTTTGCTTCTCCTTCCAGTCTTGAAATATTTAAGTTCGTGTAAACAAACTCCCTCTTACTACGCTTAGAACACCCACGGTACGTTAATACTTAGGCATTAGCCTTTGTGGACTGTCCAAAGATAAAAAAAATAGATTATTTTCACTGTTGATCGGCTAGCTGCTCTATGGCTCTGTGCTCACTCACAGATGTCACCACCGGTTAATGAAATTGATTCAAAACTGAAATTATTGAGTAATGTTAAAATTTACTTCGGTTTTATCGTCATTATAAGTAGCGTTAGCATTTTGTAATTGATTCGGTATTTTTATAAATATATCGATATATCGAATAAAAAAATTATTTGTCAAAACTCAAAACATCGATTCAATCCGTTGTATCGTATAGCAAACATCGAGTAAATTCGAAATATCGACGCTAAGTAAATATTCCTAGTCCATATCACAAAAAGTATCGATTTTGGTGAAATCACCACTGTTATCCAAGTTAAGGTATATGTAAGCTAATAAAAAAATGGTCACATACATACAAACATACATACAACCATACATACAAACACACATTAATGACCTCTGCATTAAGGCTCATTATACCGAGTCGAACCTAAAGTTTAAAAAAAGTTTAAAAGTATGAATAAAGCTTCCTTTATCCATCACCTCTTATCATAGTGTATCATCACTGACTTCACCGAGCTATATATCAATTTTAACACTTTATCATTTTTCTATATAGGTAAGCTGCCGATGGTATGTCGTTAGGAAGGTATTTAAGAGTGATCGATTTGGAAGTTGTGTTCTGACGTGCAGAAAAGCAATTTGTATTTCATTTGTTACTAAAACTGATTATTCATACATACTTAATAGGTCGTCCTGGATGTATGGTTAAAAAGGTTAGATCTAATTAAAAAAAAAAAAATAAAAATAAAGAGTAAAACAAAAAACTTTGTAATGGTTAGTTTAAAAGTAGAAAGAGACAATTATTTTTTAAAGTAATATAATATTTGTGTCTAAATATCATGTTTTAACTAACATTTTAGCCCTTGTTGCACAAAAGGGAATTTTAAATACCTTAGACTACTAAAAACCTTTAATGAGTATTGTCAAAATTTAAAACATTGAATTTAAAATAAAAAGACCTTATTTTCTTAAGAACAAAATTGGTAATGGTAACCTTAAGTCAATTTAAAATCAAGCACAACATTTAAAAATAAAACCACTTTTCCCATAGTATATAATGAAACATTTTTTATTATTTAAACCACACTTAATTTAGCGTCAATTTTTTTTTAAATTTTACATCATTTTGAGGGAGAATTAAGAATTTTTTTTACAATTTCTGTATTTCTAATAAGAATATGCATTTCTTTATATACAATTGTATTTATTTTTTGTCAGAATTGCCTTATATGTCTTAAATTATTACCTTAAACACCTTTTTTGAAAATTTATCTGATAGCGTTACATTAGGTCACATTTTTAATAGGTACTTAAATTGTTTTGGTCGCCCATTTCTAATGGATTTAATAAACTTTCTAACTGATCGATGGGACTGAAGTGATCGTTAATTTTCAATCCATTAGATCCGAGTTTATTAGTACTTTAAAAATATAAGTATTTATTATCAGCGATTTTATGATGTACATTCAGAGAAAAAAGTAATGGATATTTCTTGTTTACTTATCTCGGTCAGTAATAATTTTTAAAAATTTACCTCGTCAATTCAAAGAGCTATACACCAGTTTAAAAGGCCAACGATAAAAAAAATTAAGCTACATTAGCATTACCTTGCCTGCATATTAAGGTGAAATTAAAATAAATTAAATAAATTTACAAATCAACAAGTTGCTACTTTTTTCAGTAAAATAATATTTTCAATTTAGTTAATAAATTAATTCATATAATACGTGTATCACAGTTGCTGTGTGGTATTTAAAAACAATATTTAATTTACTTACTACTTGCTTATTACATTACTTTACGAGTTCGAGTTGTTAATTTATTTGTGCTTAAAAAACAACCTTCTTCCTCTTTTAGGTTTTTCATCTAAGTATAATTTGCGGCCACTAATGTTTCAACAAAAAAAATCGCCTAGTGCCAAATCAGAACTGTAGGGTGGATGTAGTAATTAGGTAAGGCCACAGCTTTTGACAATAAATTAAACAGGGCGAACCTTGTGAACCGTGCAATTGTTGTTTTTAAGGGCTTGTCCAGGAGTGCTTAAAAAATCTCACCATTAATTAAGGTTTATTTTTCAATTTACAGTCTGAAAAACTTGGCACTATTAACTTTTCAGACCAAGCCTTTTTTGGGGGGCCAAGAACACTTATGATTACACTGGTTTCCTTATGTAACATTTTGCGAAAAATTCACAGGACTTAACCTTGCGCTATTTCTCCAACATTATCGATGTTTTTTTTTAATATTATATATTCAATTTTTGATTTTAATATTACCCTGGAATAATTCTTTAAATAAAGTACTACAAATACTGACATACATGCATCTCTTCCCAGTAAATCTGCAGCTTCTTCTTAATTCTTAGAGTTGGTTGCATTTCCTTTCCAGCACTCCTAGTATACTGTTGTCTTTTTTTAACCACTTGTTTACGCTTTCACCTGCTTTAGTACTTGAATCATGAACATAATTTATTTACTTTATGTTACAGTGGTACTTACAAGAGCGAAACATTGAGAATCCAAAATATTCGTCCGGACAATACAAATAATTGCAATTGAATAGCCGAAATTTAAATGTCCGAACAGAAGAACGTCGGGTTTTTCATGTTCCGCGACTGATTATTAATAATATTGACTTTGATCGATGGATAACCTCCACATACCACTCTTTTGACTGTCAGTTAGTACCGGGTACAGCGCTAAATCCCTTTGATGTATCTTCGCTACGATATTTACCAGACTCGTGTCGTGTCTCTTTTTTGTTTAATTTGAGCATTTAAAACAAACAATACTACTTGTATTGTGTAAAGAATCGCCTGACAACAATATGTGTGACTAATCAGTACTAATTTAAAATATCATAAAAAATAAATTAGAAATATTATTTTTTTAAACAACTTTTATTTAATATAAAAAATATTTTATATAAACGGTTAATGGATTTTCTAGATTAATAAAAAAACCTTTAAATTAACTTCTTCTTAGAAAAAAAAAACTAAAAATCTGGACTTTAAATCATATTGTAAATACGTGTTACCAAAAATATATTATCGATCATTGGTATTACCCATTTGTTTTTATTTATTTAAAGTGACTCTATCAAGCACAAATTATGAAAACGGATACTGTTTTAGGCAAAAATGGAACTAAAGATTTAAAAAATCCAATAATGCCGCCCAGACAAGACATTTTCTTCTTCCTGTTTCGTTTCTCTCAAAGTCTCTCTCTTTCTTGCCCAGGATTTTGACGAGAAATTTGTCTGGTCAAAAGCCTTAGACATATCAAAATTAACAATCAAGGATTCGCCAAAATACTTAAAGGACTTGTAAAGCAAATAAAAGATCTGTTTTGAATATGTGTAAGTAAATTTTAAAAAAATAAATAAAATATGCCGGAAGTTTTAAGACATTAATAAAAAAATACTTTTACTAATTCTTTAGTTTAAATGTTCAGTGTAATTCATCCATGTTTCACTAGCGAAGGAATGTTAAGTTTCTATTTGTGATTTTGTTAACAGTGAAATCAATCTCTAAACCTATAAAATAATTTTGCCTACATTGTAACTTAAAACTCAAGCTACTACTGGTTTAATTCTTGTCTAATGCGATGTCCACCTACTTGTGTCTTTATGATAAATAAAATTATTAATGTTGTTTATGATTAAAAATCATTAATATTTACGTCGTAAGTTACATTAATGATAATTGATATATGAAAATTTAGTTAGGTAGAAAACATTATTAGGTGTTAAGTTATTAACAGTTTTAACTGAGCTTAAATAGATTTAAAAGGCTTTTTATCTTAAACTTCAAAAAGAGCATATAAAATATTTCAATAATAGTTTTAAGAATGACATTTTAGAGTAAGCTAAGGTATCATACGTATTAGGCTTTAAAAGACAGAAGTCGTTTTGTCTGTATTTAAAAAGTGTTTAAAATGACAGTTTGCACCTTTGCATAAGTAATATTTGCCAAACTTCTTTCAATATTTGTTTTATTATTTCAGTTGATTAATTTTCACAAAAATTGAGCATATTTTGTTTAGTAAAGTGAGAAATGTTAAAGAGGTAAAAAATATTTCCAATATATCCAGTTTCCAGATATGGTCATAACTTTGATGATAAATATTCCTTATTACGGTCTTCTAAGCTTTGCTTTTGGCTCTCCAGTTTTCTTTCTAATCGGCGTGTATCAGTTATGGTCATTCTTTCAGCTTCTACCAAATTAATGCTGGGGTTCCCCGGGGCTCAGTACTAGCACCCACTCTGTTTCTTCTACATATTAACGATCTTTGCTCTTCTACAATTAATTCCATTCGTAGTTTTGCTGACGATAGTACCCTTCACTGTAACGTTTAATTTCTTAAGCCAGTCAATAAGCCTGTTTTGGAAACCAAGCGTAGGTCAATGTCTCTCTCACGAGACCTTAAACTTATCTTGGATTGGGGCATCAAATATCTTGTTTAGTTTAATGCCTTTAAAATACAGTCATGTTCGCTGTCGCGAAAAAAGTCTGCCAATGCTCATCCGTTACTTATTAGCAGCCAAGTTCTGCAGAACAAAGAGTCATTTAATCTTGTCGGCGTTACTTTCAAGAACCTCAACTGGCACAAACACATTAAATCAATAGCCTTAGCTGCTTTAAAATAGCTTGGTTTCCTCTTTCGAGCCAAAAACCATTTCTCTTCTTCCAATCTCTATACGCTGTATGTATCTTAAATCAGACCTTAAGAATATTGTTCTCATGTCTGAGGAATGGCGTCTTCTACAACACTTAGCATTATGGTCTCCATTCAAAAAGAGCTGTTCATCTTATTAATGATCCCACGCTTACAGAAAAGCTTCCTTTTCTTGCCCACCGTCATGCTGTAGGGGATCTGTCACTCTTCTATAGGTATCTTTACGGCTTCTGCTCAGAGGAGTTGGCCACTATAATTCCTCCTCTGGCAGCTTCCAATAGAGCAACACATAGTGCAACTTCTATGCATTATTTTACAGTTCAACTAGAGATGCCCCAAACTTCCCGATTTCTTCGTTCTTTCATCCCTAGAGTGTCCAGACTATGGAACCTTCCATCCGCAGAAGTGTTTCCTTCTCCTTCCAGTTCTATGTGAATAAACTCCCTCTCACCACACTTAAGACACCCACGGTACGTTAGTACTGAGGCCTTAGCCTTCATGGACTGTCCAAAGATAAAACAAAATTAAAACCAAAAAATTTGCTGTAAACGTCACCCCAAATTAGTAAGTAGTGGCAAAAACAACAGTGGTTTTGATAATTCCATTTCAAATATATAATTTGCAGAGTCACTGTTAAACATATCGTTTAATTATGACTAAATAATTAATAATTGTTGACACGGTTCTAACGGACTTTACCGATTAATATTTAAAGTCTTGACAAGCTACGTAGGAATTTGGTTTAAAAGTTAATATCTTCTTCTAAATTATGTAACATCATCCTGTACCTCTTACGTCCTACAGTATCATAATTTGTTTAAAAGCCGAACCTTTAAAACCTGAAAGAGACGCATAGTTTTATGAAAGGTAAAGGACAGCTTCTCTCAAGTTAATTTAGTGTGCACGAATAATTTTTACCGGCTTCTGAAACTTGACATTTCTCAACGGTTTTTAGCCGTCCTGCAAGTAAAAGTAAAAAAAAATAAAATTAAATAATACTGCTTGAATATTTTGATGAGAAGTTTAAAATGCATTACTACTAATAAAGAGTAGAAAATATAAACATGTAATAATTAGTTTTGTTTAACAAAGATGGTGCTAATTAGATAGACATTTGTGATTGTCAAATATAACCCACTACAGATGCACTACTATTACATTTTACCTTTGTATTTATGGGATTATCTTTCGATAGTATTTATGAGAAACAAGTCCCAAATAACCTCAAAACGGTCATTCCAGAGTAAATATTCTTCAGATAAAAATGTTTTTAAACTCACGTTTAGGAAGTAGTCCAGCTAGTAATACTGACAAATATCAATGCATCCTGTTCATTAATTTTTTGTTTTTGATCGAAAAAATGCAACGTGTTGCCTTGCGTGTATTTTCACAAAACATGCGTGGACATGCGCTCTTTTTTCAGGGGGTGAGAGCGCGAAGGGTTGGCATTTGAACCCCTTTCCCTTAGCAACGGTAAATATCGACTTTTCACGCCATTGTACCTTGTGACATGGCGCCGAAAGAAATATTTTAAAAAGGTGTACACTTGGAAGAATTAGAACTATATGGCCTAAAAGTTCGACTTAATAATTTAATAAGTTAATCCCAAGAAAACTCTGGATTTGAAATAATCAATTTAAACAAAAATATGTTCAATTATTTTCAATTAACAGGTGCCTGTTTCGAGACCTGTGTAGTCAAAAATAAAATATTAATTTTGTTTTGTCAAATATAATATGCTTAAAAAACATTAATAAAATTGCTTTGGTTACAACACTTTGAGAACATTTAACCTAAAGGGAATTATAAAGTACTGCACAATACAGTTTAAAGAATTTTTGTAAAGCTTAAAAAATTCAATTCAAATTTACTTTTAAGGGGCGACCTCAAGGAGCGTTACCTATTTGTATTTCCCAATTTAAATATCGGATTTATTATATGAATTAAAATATTTCTGTTTTTACTAAATATTAATACAAAATCCTTTTTACAAAAATATATCAAATAAAATGAGACGCTTTAAGAGTTTCATTAAGAAAATATTAATTTTAAGCCGTATGTCTATTGTTTAATTCAAATGATTTTCTTGAGTTTTTGTTTAGATTCAACGGGAAGAAATACACATGATGGATCTTTCATATTTTTTTTAAATGCGAGAGTAGTATAAATATGGCTCTGTTCTACGTTAGTACTCAGGTATATTTTGGTTAGTGGACTATCCCAGGATAAAAAAAATCATAAAATAATTGTAGATTTATGTTTTTTGGACGGTGTTAATACTTTAAGAGACGTAATTGATATGTTATTTAAGAGAGATAATAATAAGACGCAAAGTTAGATTAACCGAATTTAGAAGTTGAACCAATTATAATCAAAAGAATTCGGTATTTAACACTGCATTTGTGCGAGTATAGGTATGACGTTTTACTCATATAATTAATGTCAAAGTTGTGACCAAATTCTGTCATTTACAATTAAATATTAACGTGGTTAATACCGTAGAATGATTGGGAGTTCGCCTTAATTCGATGATTGTTTGAGCCAGACATGAAATTTATCACACCCACCCAATGATGGACTCTGGTCACATTGCTTTTAACTTTAACTTTTAAAAATGTTATTATAATTTAATTTTATATATTTAACGCGCGAGTCTAACGGTCGCGTTAAGGGTTGATATCTTTAACCACCAATTAGTGCCTGAGTTAGTTACTAGCAATTTACGTTTTAAGTCCGGTAGGTTACTTGTTAGAGTACGAGTAAGACACTATGGACGAGGCGAAGCTTGGAGCCGAGTTAAGAATGTCTAAACAAGTAACTGTAACAAGTACTACCGATGTGTATCGTAATGTATTTTATTTCATACTGTAAGTTCGCTCTGTATTATTATTTGATTTCGAAAATCAAAAAATCACATTATATTCTAACAGTCGCATCACTTTTTCCCTGTGGAAACAGTCAACAAGTGGAAGAAAATGTCATGTTGGCATATTTTCAAATGTCTAATTTAATTTATAAAAATGAAACAGTCCGGTAAGTGTTGTTTAGCGACACTTACTGGCTCTAATACTGCAATGACTAACCTACCGGACTCAAATTGATAATGTCATCGAAAATCTACCAGATAGTATGAAATAATAGTATTTTACGTTACAAGGCCGGGAAATGGTCCATTAAAGTACAAGTTTAGATGTTTACGGACAAGGCGACGGAGGAGCCGAGTCCGGAATTTCTAGACGAGTACTTTAATGACATTTCACGGCCGTATATCGTACAACGTTTTATTTCATACTGTTTTATCTTCTTTTGATAAGTAAATTGAAGTGTGAATATTCGGATAATATGAAGGTGTCAGTGTTGTCAAAATAAGCCAATAGTAGTAAATCAGGAGATGAACCTGCCCCTGTAAATATTTTAAATTATTCAAACTGCGGTATTATTGTTAACGTTTATAGGTAATTTTATTGTAATTTGCATAATAAAATGTGTTTAGAATTAACCCTGTGTTAGTAAAAATACTAAATTTCAGTTTCAGTCCGGTAAAGTTACTTTACCGGCCTAGTAATGTAATGTATTATTTCCCGGACTCAAACTGACAACATAATGTAGTATATTAAGGTACAGTATGAAAAAAAAATTGTTGCAACGATCGTTGGGTTGTTAAATTGTAGAACTCATATTTTTTTTCAATTTATTTGGAGTGTATTTTGATTTTAGGCAGAGGTTTTAATGGTTGTTTTGCGTATCTTTAGTTGCCCATAATATAATTTTTTACTGATAGAAAATCGTGCATTAGGGAGGACTATTAATGAATGATTTGTATACGTTAATAATAATAATAACCTTATACTAATAGTCAATGTCGAAAAAAATAATTTCCGAAAAATAACTAATTTTGTAATCGTTTTTTAATGCTGTAATTGTTAAATCCTTTGTGCAAAACCATAAATCATAATAGTCTTTAAATATTTCGTAACAAAAATGCAGATTTTAATTGTTCCTTTTTACGTGAAGCAACGCAAAACTAAATATACAGCTTTCACATCAGGTATTGCACCTAATGTCCGCAACTAACCTTGTAATTCTAAGGCAGTAAATATTAAATACATATTTAAAAATAATTATTATAACTTTATTATTAATATGCAATTTACAAGAAAGCGGATGGGCTTTCGGGTTTTTTAATTTATTAAAAAATTATACGTTTTTGCTTATATGGTCGCTTGAGCGTTTGTAATTAGTATGTTACAAACGAGCGTGTGTGTGCTCATTTTAAGACTGTTTACAAAAATGTTATTAGATTTAATGGTAATTTTAATGAGTTTCTTAGTACTTTTACTTTATAACTTTATATTTAATTTTTTTTAGCTATTTCAGATCATTAGCCCGAAAATAATATAAACATTACATTAGGGCTGCAACAGTTGCGTTGTTAACGCCAAAGACAGATAAGACTAAAGACGCTTTTATTTGCATTAAAACTGTTTGACAACTATACAGGGTGTCCAAAAAGTAATGGGACACAGAGCAACAGCAGATTCCTCAGGTCGAAATAATGGAATTTACGTAAACTTGCCTTATTCCAAAGTTGATAATAACTAAGATACAGAGTGTTTAACTTTTAATTTTGTTTTCGTTTTTTTGTAATAATCCTTTAACTGAATGACATAGCGAAACAAAATTGGGGATCTGGTTGTTGTTTAAGGCGGGAAATTCAAATTTGTCTTTGCTTTTGATGTTGCTAGTAGAGGGCGCCAGCTACGGCCTACCCCACTTGTGTTAGATGGCATATCTTTTTTTAAGCTAAGTATATTGACCTGTTTAATAAAAAATAAGTTACTATAATTCTCTCTGCATCAAAAATGTATACCTCATTTAAGTCTTTAGGAGCAACTGTTTTTGAGATAAGCATACTTCAAAGGACTTCGCAGTTTTCCTATAAAAAATGGGTTTGGGCCAATTGTTTTGTAACTTTGCAGAGTAATAGATTTCAACACGCTGATCAAAAGTCTCCACGGGTACAAAAACCGAAAACCGCTCTAACCCCCCCTCCCTCAAAATCACCCTCAAAGGTCCCCAAATCCCCAGTGATTTTTGTGGCTGATTTTGGGGGGTTGAGGAGTTGTCGGGTTTTGTGCCCGTAAAGACTTTTGATCAGCGTGTTAAGAATTATCACTACGCAAAATTTTAAAAAAATTGGCCAAAACCAATTTTTCATAAAACAAATTGCGGGGTCCTTTAAAGTGCGATTATTCGAAAACAGTTGCCGCTAGAGACTTAATTGAAGTTTACATTTTTATTGCGGAGGGAATTATTGTTACTTATTTTTTAATAAACAGGTCAATATACAAAGCTTAAAAAAAGTTCTGCCATCTAAAAGAAGTGGAGTAGGCCGTAGCTGACGCCCTCTTCTAACAACATTAAAAACATGGACGAATTTGAATTTCTCGCCTTAAAAAACCACTAGATCCCTAATTTTGTAGCGCTATGTCATTTAGTTAAAGAATTATTACAAAAAAAGAACACAAAGTTAAGAGTTTGACACCCTGTATCTTAGTTATTATCAACTTTTGGATAAGCCAAGTTTACGTTAATTGCATTATTTCGAACTAAGGAATCTGCTGTTACTCTGTGTCCCATTACTTTTGGGACACCCTGTATAAACTAGTCAGTACAAATGTTTCCAATATAAATATTTGCCAACACTGATTGACCTGGCACAATTACTCTAACCACATAACTTCTTGAGACAGACCGAATCGAAGCGTTGTTTAAGGAACGGATGAACACCAGTGCTGCCAAATGTAGTTTTTCCAAATAAAAATTACTGAAGCAAACTTAATTTGCCGATTTATTAAGTGTTGGGTAAGGGTATTTTCTTAAATAAAAAGGAGTAATTATTTGTTTTAGAAACTTAAAATATTCTTGTTTATACATAATATACAGTTTGCACTATTATTTTCTAAATATTAAATTCGTAAACGTCATTACAAAGTGTATTAAACACTAAAAAGTACTTTTCAAGAAACTATCAAATTAAGATTATGTATTTTAAAATTTTACCGTACTAAAGGTAAATTATTTTCTTTTGGTGTCGCGAAACTTTATCAAAAAAATGAGACTCTTTTAAAAACCAAGTAGTTAATAAGATGCCCCGTTAAGAAAATGTTAATTTCTTGTTGTATCTCTTTTTTTTCCATTTAAAACATGTTCCTAGGTATTCTTCCCCGGAAAAAAATACAGAAGACCAAGAAAGCCTCAAATCTAGTCCTGTTCAGTCTCCGTAAAATATCCCTGTACTTTTTCGTCTGGCTGAAATATTGTAATAGTAAAAAATAATGCATTTTCCTACTTTTTAAGGGGAGGGGAGTAAAGTTTCCAAACTTTTTTTGTTGCATTGTTTTATTTGATTTTTTAAGTGAAGATCCTTATAAGAATATTGTGTAAAAATTTGAGAGTGATCGGAGCAAAACTAATGAAGATACAACACAATTTTTTAGTGTTCAAAACTTTAAAGCGTCTTTCTCACAACACGCGTTTTCAAAGTTAGTGTCCCTCATAATTTTAAAACTACTGCTCCGATCCTTTTAAAATTCTGAACACTATTTCTGTACATAATTTACGAGGTAACACGGGAGAGTTTTTTTCGAATTTGTTAATATTTATTATTTTATAGTAAAAATTAGCCGATTTTTTTCGCAAAAATCATGTTTTTCACTTCAAAGTGTTCCCAAAAAGTGAAAAATGGAAATTTCGAAAAACTTCTTCCCGCGTCACCTGGGGAAAGTGATATCTAATGAAAAAACTATCGTTTTTTTTATTTCAGATAATCCAGCACCTAGTTATGAAGAGCACCGCAATCCACCTTTTTTCCGAAACGCTTTTAAATAATTGCTGCCATTTTTTAATATTTCTTCATAAAAATTTTACATAAAATTGTTTGAATGTTATACTTTAATGTAGCATTAGTTTAAATAAATAGATTTTAACTGTCTTCTAAAAAAAAACGCAAAAATATGCCTTTCGTATAATTGGTCATTTATATTAATGTAATATATAAAATGTTTCACAAATTATGCATTTATTAATGTTCTTCAGAAAAATTCTTTGGCTATGTCGATGAAAGTTTTTTTACCTTTTAAACAATACAGCCTATTTATTATTATTATTACTATTATCATTATCATTACACAAAAATAATCTATCTAACTAGAAACGATTTTTGCCCACACGAGTAATTCAAAACCGATTCTGGCTACCAACTAATGGCATACGCCCACCACCTTTCAGATAATATCAAATAAATCTATTTATCTTCCAAACTCTTCACGAAAATTCATTTAGTGTTATTTAAACTCCTAGATGGCTTTCAAGAAGCATATATTTGATAAATGATCTATTGTGGACGGTATTCTTTTCAATTATGTTTAATTTTTTAAAATACGGGGGAGTGTCAGTAGATAAAATAAAATAAATGGAAAGAAGGCAGCAGCTTTTTATAGTGCACGAAACATATCAAAATGTATTTCTGCAATTTAAGTATATCGGGAAACTAGGCCCAAGAGTTTTTTTTTTTTAAGCTTTGCTTTAATCCTTTTTTTTTTTTTTTTTTTACTGACAATGGGGATATTTTTAAGGATAGATATATATATATATATAATATATATTATATATATATATTATTCAATTATTATATAATATTTTATAAATATACTAGTATATAATAAAATAAAATAAATGGAAAAGATAGGTCACAGCTTTTTAGTTGAGATACATATAAATATGTAATTATTGGCGAATTAAGTATATGGAAACTACCCAAGATTTTTTAAATTTTAAGGGTTTGGTTTAAATTTTATTTAAATTAACATTTTCAAGAATTTTTTTGGGGTGTATTTCAATCTTTGGTAAAAAACGGAATTGCTTTCAGGATAAAATTATATAACAACTTTATGTTAAGTACAAAGTTTCAAAGCAAAAAAATAACTATATCCTTAATAATCAGATGCAGCATGCAGAAGTCGATTCTCACTAACCTAGGCATTCAAGATGAGATTAATTTAATGAAGGATGTATTCTATTGTGTACCTATAAGTATATCAAAACTATTTTTTTTAACGAATTTGTGATATATTACATAAAAATAACAGCCTACATTTTTGTTTCGTTTATATTTAGTTACCTATACTAAAATCGTTCAGTAATAGAAAATCAGGCATTAATAAAGGCTATTAATGGATGATTTTGTATACATTAACAAAAAACTGTGGTAATAAGGGCGAATAGTATCGAGGCCATTTAATGCGCGAGCCCAGGTAGCACATTAAGGGTTGAGATCATTAATGGTCAATTAACTCCCAAGTTGGTTACAATATTTTTTAGAGACCATTATGTTATTAAATTGTGAAAATTCGTATCTTTTTTATTATTTTTTTTAATTAATGTATTTTAGTTTTAGGACACCAACCTGACAAATGTATTAATGGTTGGTTTTTAAATAACACGATTATAAAGAAACTCAATTGTTTGTTTTGTGTATAATTAGTTGCCTATACTCACAGATTACACAGGTCCACAAAAAAAAGTGTTGTGTGCTGGGTGCCATACTAAGATTTTTTGGTGTATTTTTTTTTCGCTAAACACCAATCTAAAGTCAAAATTGGGGGTTAAACAGCAAAAAAATTAGAAAAGGTGTAATTTTAGGTATTATTTTTTTCCTTTAATTTAAAACGTCAATATCTCAAAAACTATAACAGATACATGTAACTTTATAAAATATTAACCATGTATTTTTAAGAGGCCTTTATTTTAAGTTATGTAAGGTTTTTATCTAAATCCAATATTTTTTAAGTGATAATCAAAAAACTGATTCTCAGGATTTTTTCAAGGTGAAAAAATATATATATTTTTTTTAATTTTTGGTTTTTCGGGTTTTTCTCGACTTTTTGCTGTTTGACCCCCAACATTAACTTTAGATTTGTGTTCAGCGTAAAAAATACACCAAAAAATCCTAGTCCGACACCAAGCACACCCCACTTTTTTTGTGGGCCTGTGTTATTTAAAAAAAAAATATTCTTTAATAAGGGCTATTAATGTATAATTCTGTATACGTTAATAATACTCCTAAATAGTCGATTACCAAAAAATAATTTAACGTATGAAAGGGTTTTTTAATAATGAAATAAATGTATTCGACGATAAAATATTTTTTCCAATAAATGACTACTGTTGAAATAAAATCAGATGTCGTTCTGTTAGCTTTGATAAAATAGAGACAATAAATTCGCTTTTCGCAAAAATTACACGTTCGCTTCTGTAAAATGAATCTTGACACCTAAACTACAACCTGCATTATGTGAATTTATATTTGTGGACGCGATGCTAAAGATACCGTACAGTAGGTTTATAATTAATCATCATCTTCGGACGCCTCAAGGCTTCAGGGTATAAACACCTGGCTTGGCCAGTGCCATTGTTTTTAGTTGAGTTGATTACAGCTTTCGGTTGCATATTTTAGTAATATTTCATTATTGGAGCATTGTTTCTGGGAGTGTTCCCGATCATTTTTGTTTGACTAGAGGGTAGAAATTTTTTTGTGGATTAACAGGTTAGTATTAACAGGTAGGCCCTAAGGTTTCAAACCATGTTTTTTTTATAAAACAACTGTCTTTAAATTCTTATGTTATTATCTTTTTTTTAAGTCGTTGGTTATCTTTTGTTAATTAAATATATTTTTGACATTTTACAGTCGGTTTTAGACCAATACGAAAAAAAGTATTTTACTACTAAAAAGAAACATTTTTTAATACTGTTCTGCATGAAAATCTTCCCCACCAAACTATTGTGTTATTTTAATAATGTCTACCCAACCCATACACTGACATGTAATTTTAATCACGTACAAAACCGAAAGAAATTCAAAAACCTATTTGGCCTTTCCTATAAACTTACGGTGTGGCGACTCTTCCAAGATGAGTCTTAAGGCAGTTTTATTGTTAAATGGAAATAAAAAACCATCTGTCCCCTAAGTGTAAATATGAAAAAAACATACGAGAACGTGCGTATCTAACTTCAAAACATAAAATACAAATATCATCAATGAAATACCTGTGCCAATCTAATAGTTGTTATGCGAATGGTACAGCAGAGCTAGAAACCAACATTATAAATTAGTAAGTTATTAATTAACCCTAAGTAAAGCAAACATATTTTATGTAGGTACCTTCTCTGCTCATAAAACTGGGGCGCATTAAATTTTTTCATAAAAAAGAGATAAATACTTTTTTTTATTTTAAGATGAAAATTCGCGCTTGTGAGTGACGCAAAACTTAAGTTGAACAGAAATTACGAGAATTTCTTAAAACGAAAATTTTGAAACTACACTTCTGACAATAGAAAATAGGGCATGGACGGCCTTAAAAAGTATATCCAGCAACTTCCTAGATAACAAAAAATCGAAGAACTACACAGATATAGATGAAAAACTTATTTAATTCAATCTTGCAATGCGTCAGGTTGCAACATGACAGTTAAGGTGCATTTTCTTTATTTCTATTTGAAATTCCTCCTCAATATTTTAAAACCAATTTTAGATAAACACAGAAAAGAATTTCGTCAGTAAGTTGCTCAAATGGAGAAGAGGTATAGTGATACCTGATAGTTATCAGACTACTCCAGGACCTATTTGCTGATATCAAATTATTTATGGCCAATTTACTCCTTAATTTCTTATTATAGGTAAATTAGCCTCTATTACCCAAGCAAGATTGCATTTTTTTCCTGGGAAACTGTCACTTGGAGCTTAGAACATCTAGTACGAACTAAATTGGTTTAAGATGTATGTTACATTTTAAGCACTATTTCTGCGTTGTAAATTTTATATAAGTAATCTGTATGACCTACAACATAGACTCCTTTTTAGTCATACGCAAGAAACTATTTTCCTTTAATACACCTATGAAGATGCGAAGAAAGCAAACACCGTCTCACTGTAGCCTTAGGCCCCTGAACTCACCGACAAAGTTAATATGTGGAGCACATACATTATCATATATTACACGGATCGGAACACCCGTTCACCTTAAGCCCGGGCTACATAAAGCTCACAATCGCGTAAAACGTAAACAAATACTGCAGTATGCCTTCCGACGGCCGAGCGGCTATGAAAAAATGAAATACCTTATAGTCAGTTGTGTTTAAATGTCAAACCCATCATGTAGATTTTATTTTGTTGTTCAGCTGGTTCTTAACTGTGACTGGACTTCTTTATAGCGTCATACGCAGGTTGTGTACAGGGTGTTCATACATTTACTGTTTTAAATAATTCACGATTATCCAGAGACACGAAATAAATACATTAACAACCAAGAAATTTTACTAAAGAGAATGTCAAATATACCTTATGATGTTGCTGTCATAATATATGTAGGTATGATTGTAACCTAAAACATTAATTTTAACTAGACTGAAGTTCAGTGAAAGCTCTTTATTCGCGGGTTATAATATGTTCCGTAAATATGCCGCAAATACGGAAACCGTGAATATGGCATGGTAGTTTATATGGGATTATAGAGGATACATTCTTAGGTAACAAAGTAAAAAACAAGTATATAAAAAATGAATTTAATTAAAGTTTTCGACCATATTGATTAATTATTGTCTTTAGACTTAGGCAATGGTTGGCAGTTTTTACAAGTTCTTTCAATTCAGTCTGATATTCAGCTGTGACATTAGCAGTTTGCCTCTTAAAAATAAAACTTCGTTCCAGAGACGAAAAAAATTCATAAAGGAATCACAAAGCTCATTTAACATTCCTAAATATTCACTAAGATTTTTCAAATTAAAAGTCACGTTTCCCGTGCTTGTTGAAGCCTCTTCTTCAATGGGCTGTGAATTTAACATTTCCTTCAAGTCAGTTTCAGTTAAATTTTTATCTTGCGATTCAAGCAACTTGTTAATGTCACTTAAATCTATCTGTTCGAACCCATCTAGTCCTATTCCATTCGCAATTTCGGTTATTAGTCAATTTGACGACGCGTTTACAAAGGATATTCGGTATACATTGGAATCCTTTTTATCAATGTGTATGTACCAATGTACCGATTAGATCCGCGAATAAAGAAATCTTTAGCCGCTAATATGGGAGTTGGGTCGCATTTTTTTAATCCGCGAATAATGAAAACAAATGGACGTAGCTCGAATAAGGAGCTTTGACTGTACCCTTTTACAACAAATAGTCAAGTCATTAGTCAGACACCGGTCAGAGAGAGAGTCAAGTGTAATCTTGGCAAAATGGACATACGCCCGAAAGTATGTGTATACGTAAGTGATTTTTCGTTGCTTTAAGAGCAAAATGTTGTCTTTAATCTGGATTAAAGATAACATTGCTCTCAAAGCAACGGAAAATATTCGTTTGGTAATCTATAGCAGTGGTATTCAATCAAAGGGTATGAGATCCGTCTCTCAAAGCAATGGTACAAATGCTGCTTCTGTAGAATAAATCTTTGCTTACTTTGCTTACAACCTTAGTGACAAAGCTATGCATTCTTGATTTTTAGGAGCATTAGGATTAAAACACTAGCTCCTAAGGCAAATCAAACAAGCTTAATTGTTCTATTAGATTTGGAATTGTTATAATATATATTTTATTAAATTCTTGCCGGTGGAATTGAGCAAATTATATTTTTGAGAGATATTGGATAAAAAAATTTAGTAATAGAACCTTCATTTTGCTTTTCATTTAAAGTGTTTTCAAAGAGAACAGTTACCCTCAGTTCTTCCTTAGCTGAGCCACTGATTATTGGGGCTGGATATATAAAAAATAAATTATTTATCGGGAAAGGTACTGGGCCATGCAACAAAGACCAAACGGAGCCATATTTGTAGATAAAATTAAATTAAATTACCATTTTTCTAATGTATTTGTGGATCCGTTTTTGAAAGTGCCACAAGTTTCAATAGAATGGATTTCTTATTTATTTTAAGCTACAATACAAAAATTAATAAAAATGAATATGAAATTCTTTTTACTAAAACGTATCGAAAAAATTAGATGCTTTTAAAAACGAACCAATATATAACGTGTCCCATTAAGGAAATAATAGTTTTATGTCGTGTTTCTTTTGTTTCTATTTAAATAACTTTTTCAAGTATTTTTTTTTATTTTACGTAAAAAAGACACTGGATGTCACAGGTACAAATATGGCCCTGTTTAGTTCTTATTGGATGATCCTGTACGTAAAATCTTGGGAAAGATATGTGGCGAAAGAGCTTAACATCCCAAAAAAATGGCAAGAGACACACTCCTTTGAGAAAAGAGCTGGAAGTGGTCACCCCAAACTATCGAATCAAGAATAAGACAATAATTTAGTTAATGTTTTGAGAAACCAACCATTTAAATCTGTAGTTACAGCAAAAACGAAAAGCAATTTCACAGCATCGGTTAGAACGGCACGGCGAAGAATAAGGCAAATATCCGAATAGTGCTGCTACCCGGCAGCCTTAAAACCGTTTTTAACAAATGCAAATAAAGAACAACGCATTGGATTTTACAATTTTACTTGGAACCTCCGATTTTTCGGGAAAATATAATATTTACCGATGAAAAAGTGTTTCAGTCGTGCTACAATGGGATACTAAGGTATACAGGCCTCAAGGAACACGATGAAAAATATACCCAAAAGGACAGAAGTAGTGGGCGATTTTCGGTAAATGTTTGGGGGTGACTGAGTGCACAAGGACTTGGTGTATGTTATTTTATCGAAGGAAGGTTAAATGCGGAGGTATATATAGATCTACTACAGAATATCATGCTTCCTTCTGTACTGGATCGATTTCCGGACAGAAATTTTATCTTTCCGTGTCCCGTTCATACGGCCCCGGTTGATGATGGAAAAACAACGTATCAGGGTTTTACCTTGGCCCGCACGTAGTCCGGGTTTAAATGTTATGGAAAATATTTGGGCTTATTAGTTCAAAAAATAAATAGGGAAAATGAGTGTAGGCCGCAAAATGTAAACGAATTTTGATTCATTCGATGCCTGGAAGGCTAAACTCTGTCTTAGAAAAAAATGGGGCCGCAATAAAATATTAAATTTGTTTGGAGGGATATTTAAGTTTGTTTAAATTTATTAAATTGTTAATTAATTTATTATTTGTTAGTTTTTATAAAATATAAATATTTGCTTTTACCTTTTGCTTTATTTATAGTAATTAAAAGTAAAACAAGGACAAAAAGCGATTTACAAAAATTGGCAGAGGAGTCAAAATTTGACAAATTTTTTGCCCAAGATTTAATGGCCGTTACTGTACATGAAAAGTGCAGTTTAGTTGGTTACTTTATAACGCTTTAACTTATTTTGATGGTCAACTTTACATAAACAATTAAAAAGGAGAAGAACTATCCGTTAAACTAAATAATCCTTGTGATTCTTTTTATCTAGTTGCTGTATACATACCAAACCTTTCAAGAAGATTTGTTTAATAAATAAACCCATTAGGAAATTACCATATAAGCCAGAAAAACTGCATCCGGCCCAAACATACAAACTTTTCATTAAACTAAATTGATTTGTGTAAGCTCACAAAGGCCTTTGTGTACTGTTTTTCGACATACGCTTTCTGGGAGTCTATTCTTTCCCGGGTTATCTGCATCTCTGATCCCTATCTTTCATATTTTAGACACAATGGTGAACCGAGGTTCACGCCGCGCAGTAGCGTGTAGTTATCGCCAGCGACATCTATAACTGAAAATAGACCTTCCTTATTTTCAGTTTTATAGTGAGGCTGTGTCGGGTATCAGGAATAAGGGTGGTAAAGTTGTTGCATTTTTCTTTTTATGCCAATTTTTTTAAGCAATTTTCGTCGCTAGAAAATAGCTTTAGTATTATGGTTGTTCATTATTTCACATAAACGACATTATAAAGCAGCTTGAAATACTCACCTGACTTACATGGATTAATCAGTGTAGCTTATTGCTGTGGGGTTTAATAATGTGGAATCATAGAAGGTAAAAAATGTTCTGGTTCTTATGGAAGAAGTCATTTAACAGAAATAAAAAGAATTACACGAAAAGAACCTTTAAAACTATAATTCTGTTTAAATGATTGTATTGTAAATATATTTGGAACAAGTTTTGGTACTTCTGTTACATCGTTTTTTAACTCCTCATTTAAAACTGCGTAAACTATGAGTTTATAGTTAAACTAAAAATATAGATACTCATTTACAGAAAAAGTTCTTGTTGTAGTGGTTTGGAATTTTTAGTACATATAACTGATTTAATTAAAACAAGGCAAAATAGTTGCTTAGGGATACCACCTTACTGAAACTGATAAGTTCATGTTAAAATATTGTAGTAATATACGTGGTAAGTTGACTAAAAGTTGTCATGTTTTCACCGGATAAAGCAAACGGTAGCCTGCCAGGTATAAGTGGGTCCGGCGCATTGAAGGCAAAAGTATTTTCCTAATAACTTAGTAATAAAAGCTATCGAAAAATGGTTTGTATACCAAAACGATTTTTTAAAAGGGATTTGTATAGTTTAATTTTCACATTATAAATAACAAATGAGTTTTTATTAACTTTTATTATTTTCTAATAAAATCCTTGCAACTTAATTAAACTAATACAATAGTTTTAGGTTATTCAACATTACTTATTTTTAGTTTATAATTCTTTAGCACAATAGCATCGAAATGTCTATGTCTACTTATCCTTTCAATCTTATAGTTGTGTACAAACTGTGCTCTAGGTTACATAAAGAAGTAAAAAGCTCCATATTTTATTGCTGCAGCTGTGTATGATTTGGATGCTTGACGCGGCACCAGCATAACAAAAATTGACAAGATCTATGCTTTTTTAAAATTAACTCGAGTAGGAGCGTGAATGGGGTTCCTTCATAGGCTAATGAGTACGGTCGGACGGACGATTTCTGCCGTACACTTATCCCATTTGTTTGCTGATGTGACACTGAATAAATGGTTTCGCCGGCGGAGTTAATACTCGACGACCAACTTTAACCGAGCATGATTTAAATCGATTTTCGCTTTTAGTTAGCCGTGGCAAATTCGTTTAGGGATTTTGACAAAATTTCATTTATTTTGTCTTTTTAAAACATAAACGCAAAATAAAGAATTGGCAATGATACTTATAAGGGCTGGCTTCTCACAGAAGACTCAGATTTACTTCCTAATCTAAGTCTTACAATTTGGTCAATCGGCAAATAATAAGCTATTAAAATACGTACTTATTTTTAATGTTTAAATACCAACGAAAACACAGGTCCACCAAAAAAATAAGTTGTGTGTGCTGGGTGTCGGACTAGGTTTTTAATTTTTTTCTGCTGAACACGAATCTGATGTCAAAATTGGGGGTCGACCAAGCAAAAAATCAAGGAAAGGCGTAATTTCAGATATTACCGATTTTTTTGATAATTAAAACGTCTATATCTCAGAGACTATAAAAGATACACAAAACTTTATAAAACCTAAATTATGTATTTTTACAAGGCCTTTAATTTATGTTATATAATTTTTTTGTCTAAATGCAATATGTTTTAAGTTATAATCAAAAAACCAAATTTTCAGAATTGTTTCAAAGTATACGCTTGGAAAAAATTTGAAAATATTTTTTTATTTTTAATTTTTTTCCGCAAATTTTGAGTGATTTGGGATTAAAATAAATAAAATAAATGATTTATAATTAAAAAAAAATCACACTAATAGAAAACAAATTTTTTTCCCTATTTTGCACTGAAATTTGTTGTCAAAATTACATCCCTTATCATTTGTCGTATCGGGTTTTTTTCGAGCAGAAAAATATACGCCAGAAAATCTTAGCCCGACAACCAGCACACACCACTTATTTTTTTGTGGACCTGTGAAATTAATACCTTCTAATTGCAGAGTCTAAAATTGTGTTTAGAAAATACAAAAATGTACTTTAAAAGAAAACTAAAAATGTACTGGTAAATGCGAATAAGAAATTGTCAAAAATAATGTCCTTAACAGCTTTCAAAGTGGTATGCTCTTATATATTTTTTCACAGTCCATCTGGAGAAGCCCAAACTTCCCCTACATACCTTAATTATGTTCATTAAATCATGAATAAAAAGTATACCTTTTTAGGTTACTAGTTCACGCAGCAATTAGTAAAAATTACAAAAAATACACATTTTGCATAAATAAGCAGGTTTCAGAATCTTCGCAAAACACTCTAAACAATGGTTGTTGTAACGATTTTGCTAATTAATTCCATATTGTTTAAAACATTATGAAAGCTTTAAAAGTCTTTTGTTTCGACAAAATTACTAAATACTCTATCCCACTTTGCATTTTTCTTAAGCTTTAAATAGCCATTATAAGTACATGCCACAAAAAAGGCTATTCATTAATAATTAATAAATGCCGCACATTAAGAAATATTGTCGGTTTGTTGTATTACATACTATACATGCAACAATATTTTCTTAATTTAATTGGATACACCCTTCTATTTTCTATTTTTTTAAGCACCATATTAAAAATAATAATAATAATAGTTTATGTATAATATAATTCAACCTTTTTACCAAGGTGTTCTTTTTAACTTTATAAACTGTAATAGCTGCTTTACACGGAGCAACGCCAACAATGCAATTCTAAATAATTGAGCAACAAAAATTGCATCTCAGGCGGAGGATGTTCCGTATCCCAGGTTTTAAAAATACCCTTAAATTTTACAATATGCCTAGGAATTAAATGAGTATCATTATTATTAAAAAATTCATTTTTTGCATTTTTAATCTTAATTCTAGACTATAAATTGACTTAACTTTCCCACATTTTCTGGCACGATTACAGTTTTGCAGTTTCTCTATTTAGTATTGCATTATTTTAAGCAGTGTTTAATTTTTATAACATCTTAGAAAAAAATGTAGGATTTAATTGTTGGCAATTAATAATTTTCCAAAAAAAAAAGACTTTCTGATAATGTTTTTGCTCAAGCAATGCGATAACATTAGATCCCTAAACAATATAAATTCAAAAATTGCCTACGAATTGTATCAGCTGTTTGATGCAGTTTTTTTGGGTATAGTAGCGAATAATTACAAAGACTATGCTTGTCTTAAACTAACTTTTGTATTGAGAACGCAATAAATATTGCTATGGTAAGTACTTTAAGAAAATGTAGGTAAAATCAGGGCAAGATCAGGTTTATTTGTAATAAATCAGTCATATACAATTTTCATAAATATTTTGATGTTATAAAAGAAGTTTCTAATATCTTATTAAATACGTAGGTTATTAACCCATTATTCTCAACAAAAAAACCTAAGAATACTATTTTTAAAGTTTGCAAGATTTGCGTCATTTATAAGACTGTATACATTTATTTTGTGATCTGTTTGTTTACTAAAATCTATTACCTTTTGAAAAAGATTAATTTAATAATTCACATGAAAATATACAAATGACATAATTGTTCTTTCACTTAACATATTTTAAACAATAATACTACGTTTAAAAGGAAATTTATTTAAAACAAATTTTATACCACTTCTTAATTAGTTTCTTGCATGATGGCATTTTAATGTTTAACCTCGTCATATTATTCAAACATTTGCGCATATTTTCGTTCTAGCTACAAGTGTGAAAAATTACAGCTGCAAGTTGGAAAAATTACTGCTGCAAAAGAATAATCAATATCACAATTTTCTTTTAGAAACAATCTACTTAACACGATTTTGATGAAGATGATATACCTGTGTCTATCCGTTACCTTACATAATTTATCGTAAACCTTAAAATATATTACATTACAAGTGATTTGAAAAATCCTTCAAATACTAGCATGTCAAGTTTGTTTACTAATCCTTTAAAATAGCAATACATTCCTTGAAATGCCAAAAGACAAAGTAATAATATTTTGTTAACAGTCTACCGTTTATTATTACATTTAATACATATTGATAAACGTAAAACATATAATTAAATAATTCTGTTGTTATTAAAAATGAATACAAAACCTTTTTTTTAATATTCAATAAAATTAAAAGAAAATCTGCGTATTAAATCAAGTAGACACGTCTTACTAATTAATACATATCGAAACGGCAAAACCCCATCAATAAATCTTCACTGAAAGGTGCTACTTATCTCTTAAATATTTAAGTTTTTAATAATAGACTGACGACTTTTATTTGCATTGGAAGACACCTGTCTGCTTTCTGGTTACATCACCGTGCCATCATGCACCCTTATGTTATGAATTGGGTGGGTGGAAAAGGTACGCATAATAGCAAAGAGTATGACTGTAGTAAGTGTCGTTGTCAATTGCATTTTTGTGTTCTGTTTATGTAGGGGTAGGTTTGGAGAAACGCGTCCCGGTGTGTTATAGCCGAATTGTGGGTTTTTGGTGATGGGCCCGTTATCCGCGAATCAATACGCAGACACATTGATTTTCCCCGAAATAGGGGTATATATGTCTACAGGTGCTTTTATATTTTGTCGTCGTATGAATATTTTTAAAAACTGAGAATGTTAACTTAAAATTAAGTTAAAAAGACAAAGTTTAACTTGTTACGTTTGTATATGAAAAAACAATCTATGAAGAACCTCTATTATAAATTCGGACTTAAAATGGCCACGCATAGAAAATTGAATGAACTTGTGCTGCTCTATATACCAGATTTAAATAAACCATTGTAAACTGATAAAATTTAGGAAACTAACAAAAATTACTGCATGTAATAGTTAAAGTTAATCATAATAAAATGTTATAAAGGATTAAGAAAGCAACTTAGAATTTCTTACTCTTTTGGCCCATGTTTTAATTGTTGAAGTTACCAAACGCTTTAAAAAAATCGAATTTGCCTTTCAAGGGCAACAGTACTTCTTTCCTTCTAATCTATATACTGTATATTTTATGTATCCTAAATCCAATTCTGTTTGAATATCCTTTCTATATCTAGGAAATGGTGTCTTTTAAACTCTTATCATTCTTGATTTTATCTAAAGAAGGAGTTCTAGAAGACCAGGTTTTTTTTTAATAGACATTTTTACTGCTTGTGCTCATAAAAATTAGTCAATACATTTGTTTTCATGTGCAGCTCTAATTAAAGCAACCAATATTGGCTACTCTCCCATGCTCATAAACTATCTCTTACGTTGGTATCTAAGTTTTAAGCCTTCGTAGACTGTCCTAAAAAAAATCTTAGAAAGGATGTTTTGATGCTTAGGCACTCTTAAAAAGTTGTGTAAATAGAATCTACATGTATAAATAATGAAAAGCAATAGGTCAGATCTTAAAAAGAACTAATAAACTGATGAAAGATGGGACATAACTAAGAAGTCAATAGATAATTTTTACTGCGTAATTCCAAACTGACAACCTATTATTATAACCCTTTGTATATTTACGACTAAAGTAGCACCTTTCAATATCAGGTTATTGATAAGGTTAAAGCTCTTTTGGCGTATGCTATATGGATAAACCAATTTGCGTAATTTCACTCTTTAGTAGCCATGAGCGTAGGCTAAGATTACAGATATATCTAGACTCCCAAATGAAGTTTCTATATTCTATAACGAATGACAAATATCGACATTCATTTAAGTCAAATAACTGTTCAGTTCTGATGTGCCTGTTATTTTGAGTTTGTTAAGATGTAATGTTGGGTGACTTCCAGGCTATAACTTGTTTATGAATCATAATATCCCTTTAAAATTAAAAAAAAGGAATGCCCTTTGCAGGCAGCAAGTCCTAAGTTTAGTTACTCTAGAAGTATAAGAGTGGGCAAAGTGGTAAGTTTTGGGTTTCTCCTGATGCACTGTTGCATTTCATGTTGTTTTATTATAAGCAACTAGAAAAGGAATTATATTGGCTGTAAAAATAACTATAAAAGAGGAATAGGTACTCTAGAGCTCGAGGAGCATGATTTCTTGTAAGAGTGGGATAAATAATAGGGCAAATAGCTCTCCTATATATTGAATAAAGATTGCAAAGAGTTGTGGAAGACGCCATTCCTTAGATATGGAAAAAGGATTTGTGTTAGCTCGAAAGGGGATCGGAGCTTTTTTAAAGCAGTTATCAATAAAATATAGATAGTATAAATGACCATTTGTTCTGCAAAATCTAGCCTCTCATAAGTGAGGAATGAGTATTAAAATACTTTTTTTGCGACATCGAACATTATAGTGTCTTGGAGGCATTAAATTTTGCAAGATTTTTACTGTTCTGATTAAGTGTTATTAACTAAAGATTCTGAAAAGGGATATCTGCATTAACCTGCGCCTATTTTCAAAATAAGGTTTGAAGACTGGCTTAAGAAACTGACTATTAGAGTTAATCAGCAAAACTGTGAATGGGATTATTTAATGAAGAGAAAAGATTGATGATCCGCAGAAGAAATTTATTTGGTAAAAACTAAAAGATGTTTTCTACAATAACATAAATTTATTGGGAAGAAAGAAATTTGGGGAGCTAAAACATAGTTTGAATGAAAACTGTAGAAAGAAAGTTTGTTAAGCATACCATGTCAAACCTGGTCAAAAGCTTTAGATATATCAAGGGAAACGATGTGGGATTTGCCAAGTTACCTGTTTTACTTATGTGAAAGAAATAAATACATTTTAATTGTATGAATTATCAGAAACATTAAAAAGCTCGTTACATGATTATAGTAATAAAATATTTATGAAACCAATAGATAGGATAGATATTATATAGAAAAGATAGTAGAAATGGTTAGTGTTTTTAAATTTTAGGCTGATAGACTGGCCGTACCATTTAACATGTCTGGATAAGTGGAAAATATTGACACCATAAAAATCAGACCTTTATGAGAAAAACGTATTAACAATTGGTCTCCTACGAAACTAAAGTCACCTGAGAGTACCTAGTGCCCACATAATAAATTATGACTATAATTCATGATACGGCTTTCCTGTACAAGTTTTAGTTTCGGATAGATTTTTAATTTAATATTATATTTCACTGGTTTTTCTTACATTTATTAAGCTATTATTTTATCATACTTATATAAATTAATAAAATTTGGTAAATATACAAGTTATTAAATATTTTAAAGTACAAAATATTTTACTTTATAACTTTTGAAATTAGGTAACATACATTGTAATCAAAAACCATTACAATATTATTTTGGTACCTTTAACCAATCAATGAGAAAGATGATCTTATTTCTGAGCATCTCCATGCTCAAATTAGGTATCACCGTTGCCGCCACTGCTTTTAAAACCTTCCGGCGCTTGAAAATCGGTGTAAATCAGCCCCGTGTTGCCAATATTTTAGCCGCCAATAAGGTGGTCGACACCTTTATAACGACTGTTATTATTTTGCTGCTACACTTTACCGAAATTATCTATTTTCTCCTCGTCAATTTATAACTAATTGTGACAGCTTTGACTGCTAACCTGAGCCATAAATTTCGGCCCATTTATAAATCGGCCAGGCAATTGGCTTTTTGGGTCCTTGACCACCTCGTATCATTTGGGAACAAAATATTTTAACTGTTCTTTACTTAACAAATGTTGTCTTTAAATGGGATTCAAATAATCGGCGAATCTGGTACACTGTAAGAAAGAAATAGCAACGGCGATGACTGTTGCTTTCTCTTGCTTTATCCCTCCAGGTTAGTAAATGCTCAAAGCTATTTTCATTCTTTAAACTAGCGTCTTTTTCTTTTTTTTCATACTTTATGATTTATTTGCATGTTTGCATATCAGGAAACCTTCGTCAGATTTGTAAAAATTATAACCTTGAAAAATAAAGTATATATAAACAGTTTATAGATTTTTTATCAATCAATCCGAACTGATTAAAAGTACCCAGTTATTTTAATATTTGGTTTTCGTTATTTATTAAAAAAATAAAATAATTTGTCATCTCTTGAATATATGATGTGTATGTGACGTGCTCAAAAATTGTTTTATTTTTATAAGTACTTTATATCCTGTTTTATGATAAGTAAATAAAAGGTACTCACCAGTCTTCTTTTTGGTTTTATTAAAGGCCTATTTTGTCCATTCATTTTATAATACAGTCCACAGGCATTGCAGAGGTAATGTCCAGTACCGTCTCGTCTCCACAGAGGCGTACTGGTGGCACCACAGTTTACACATTCCCGGCCTTCTGTACGAAAGAAAAAAATAAATTAGAATTTTTACGTTCAAAAAACACAAAATAAAAATCTACTTATATTAAGGTTAAAAATAATGGCACGGTTAAAATGATTTTTAGAAATACTAATCGATACCCTATTTCACCTCCTCTTCACTAAGTTGTTGCTAAATTCAAAACTATTAAATTTAAGTAGTTTTTACATATTATGGAATTTTTTTTCTGTACGAATATATATTCTTTCTATTGAGCTAAACCTTAAAATATGGTGTAATGATTTTAATAATATTGACCATGTTCTATCATGCAATCTGCATTTTTTTAAAGTAAAACAAAATTAATAATTTAACAACCATAATTTAGTAATAAAACGGTAATTGTTTTAAATAAATTATTGTATAGTTTACATACTGGATGTATTTTTACACTCTTTACTATTGCAGACATAAAAAAAATAAATATGCAATATTTTATTTTATATTTGGGCCTATTATTTACTTTAATTTAATTACAATCAGAGTATGTTATCGTTTATGCACCAACTTTTATCAAATTATCTTTATATCTTTTACTTTTACACGATCAATGAATAAGATCATAAACTACTTGTAAAAACACAGACAAATTTATTAAAAAATTTAAAATTTATTAAACATTATACTTAAAGCAAAATTTTGATGAATTTAAATAAGGTATCGATAAAGAGTTTAATAAAAATTGAATAAGAAATGCAATTCATATTTCAATAAATTGCAAACATATTTTAAATTGTTTTAAAAACAATTAAGGAGAAAGAACCGTCCCATATTTTATTTCCTTAATATAAAACCTATGTTGACCACTAACAATATCAATTATTTCTATATGATTATGGGGCAACCATTTTAAAAAGTGATTTTTTTGGGTTTACAAAAAAAAAGAGGAAAAAATCCCACAGCGCTATGAGTTTTATCCTTTACTATATAAAAGAAGAAATAAAAATTGTTATTGTCTTATACCACTTATGGTACCAAGTAGCACTTGGGCCTTATACATACATTATATATTTAAAAAAATATATTATTATAAGTAAGTAGCGTTATAGCACAAAAAATCACTTTTTTAAAAAACTATTGACATTAATATGTTATATACAGCTACAAGATTATACTATATTATGCAGTTTCTACTTTTTATTTAGTCTAAGATATTCTTTATTAAAAACAACACATTAAGCTAACATGCAGTGATTATGAATGACGGCAATTACCTCAATTTATCAAAAGTAAACATAGACTTCTTGACAGATAATGAATGAAACTTTATTAATTATTTACGTATTATTACTTTGGCTAAATTATAATGAACATTTGGTTTTTGAAACGAATGACATATGGTAATTTTGTGGCCATAATAAACCCAAATTAGTATTAAGAGAATATTTTAGTAAAGTTGGAAGCTTCCAAATTTTTAGTTATATTAATAAAATAATTGTATTTGTATGTATATTTATATTACAATGTAATTCTAGATATGTTCTTTATTATTGTGACGTGGTGTTATTTGTTATAAATTATTATTTGTGTCACGATTCCGGCCCCAGGGTATAGAATCATGCAGGGATTGGGTGAACAGAGTCGTTTGACCCTTCTAAAAAAAAGTCAAAAAACTCCAACACAGGTATAAAATGAACCGAAAATTGTGTTATCAGTTTTGCTTTAAAAAAATGGGGGAAATTCAAAGATTTTTTTATGACGTAATATGGCAAATGTTTAATTTAATTATACACTAACTAAAAAAAGTTCTCAAAATTTATTAAAAAAATTGTAAAGAGAAATTTAATCAATTTTAAACGGTTTTATTTTATATCTTGTAACGATGACAAACCTATTATCAAAACGTTAAAAGTCTTTTAAAAGTTTTTAAGTTTTTTTTCGGTGATCTGCTTTTTCGTAGGAGTTAATTGAATCTTTGCAGTTCCTTCTTGCATGTCTGGCAAGTAACCCAAAAAATATTTAGTAATAGTGTAGTTGTAGTTAAAAACTACCCAAAGATAGTAAATATGTTTCTAGTTTTTTAAGCGATTTTTTATAAGCATTTGCGTATATATGCAAGTACTTGTTTAGTTTCTTCAAATAAGTTTTCAACCATTGACCTACTTCATACAAAAAACATATTTTAAGAACCTATTTAATTTTCAGCTTAAAAGGGTATGTCATCTACTGTACTAAAATAATTACAAGTACATAGCAAACAGATAAAAATATCCTTTTAATGAGGATAACGCAAAAATCTAAAATCCTCTAAATGATAATGCTTTTATCAATAAAATCGAAAAAAAAACAAGAGGTTAACAAACTGACGAACAATTGTTTTAAAAGTGAATTATCATATTATCGTATGTTTTATATAAATTTTCTTTATAGTTTGACGGGAAAAAAACAGATTTCTTATCCCACAACCTAGACGTAGACGGGCCTCGTCAAGCTTGGCTCCAAAAAGAGATATATCAAGTTATACGATTTTAGTGCACTTTGAAAGGTGTTTTCTTGTTTCGTACACTCGCGTTTTGTACACTGAATTATTTATTTAATTGTATGCTTCTCGTTTCATACACCGACCATTGTGACCCAAATAACCAACTAAATAAATACCGTATTTTAAATTATTAAAATTTTGTTAATAACTTCTACGTAGGGATTATTAAGGCCAATTTAAAAGACTTCAGTTCTGGTTGGTCATGGTTATTTCTGGTTAGTTAAAGCGGCTTTTTATTTTTACCAATTATATTTCAGACGTGATAGATCACTAACAGTAGGAACTACTATTCCCATTCAGGCCGCAATTCTGCCATGGCGTAATAAAACGTAGGGATAATTTAGACAAATTCAAAAGCCCTTAGTTTTGGTCGGTCATGGTTAGTTCTGGTTAGTCAAAGATGCTTTTTATTTTCCCCAATTATATTTTAGACGTGATAAATCAATAAAAGCAGGAACAGTAAACTTTTTCGTTTAGGTAGATAGTTAAAACATATATTATTATTAGATTATTTAAATATCAATATTATCCAAATAAATATTTTATATTTCTACATCTTATACGTAAGCAATAAATATTATGATATTTAGTTACAAAAGTAGTTTTAATTCATTTTACCGCATTTTATGAGAGAGAGGAACCTACCTCAGTTTTTGGTGTAAGAAACGAGATGTCGGAAACTGAATAATTAATTTTGTGTACAAAATAAGAATATTTGGAGAAAATTTTTGAGGTGTACGAAACGCGAGTGTACGAAACAAGAATAAATCCTTTGAAAAATGCCCAACTAGATCCGATGTACAATAAAACCTTCTTGGAATTAAGCCTAATGAGATTTACCAACACAGTGTATTGTAGTTACTATCTATGCAGATAATGGTTAGGAAATTTAATTGTATTTTGATTTCAAACTAGACGTTACATCCGAGACAAAATACAGATGAGTCGTCTTGCTAAATTAAAAAAAAATATATTGGCAACGAGGTAAAGAGAGGTAAAGAGAGCACAACCGAAAATTGTCTACGGAAGAAACAACGTGAAGGTGATTTTTTGCGTCAAAATTTATGTTCCTTCTCATAATATCATAAAATAGTACGACTAGGATTCGTAACATATTCTAATAAATTAATTAAATATGATTTTGGGTCGAGATGTGCGGTTTAAAAGCGGTACCAAACAAGGTCGAGATGGGCAAAATTTATTCGCAAGACCTGAACCTTATATTAATATAAGTTAGAATATAGTGTTAAGAAGCCTATTTTGTATGTTGATTTTTATTTACACTAATTTTTAAAAATATTCCTCAAATGACCCGTGTTTATTCAGATTACATAAAAAAGTGTGTGTTATAACATAAAATTGATTATTTTTTATTTGACCTCAAACATGCACATTTATATGTCATTTATAAACCATTAAAAATTATGGAAACCGCCTAGATAAGATCAGCTCAGCTCATTATTGGACTTGAATCGACTACTATATGAAAATATTATGCATATTTTTCTTTACGTGCAGCATCGTATTACTAGTTATAATTTTATTAATAGCTTTATTATAAACATATATTTTATAGATATAATATGGGTATGTTGAATTTAAGACACATACGAATGGGTCATGCAGAATACAAAAAAAGTTTAAATAAATATTCTTATAAAGAATTCATTATAATATTTACGTTACCCTTTCAGATCATAAAATTCGTGCGTCATGGGCGTACGATTACGAAGTTTGTCGGAGGATAAAAACTGAAAATAAATCGAAACGACGATTCCTGTAAGATCAGCGAAGATAAGCGATGCCGGTTACGGTTAGTAATGGAATGTGTGACCGCCAGTAAATACCGTTTGTTGTTGGGTGTGTTTCGGAATCCACGTTAAACTTTAGGTCCCGTCTGGATGACATTACCCAATGGGGAGTAGTTTAGAGATAGTTGTTATTTGTATAAGGTCCGTGGTGGTACTACCGCGTTGTCTAAAGGTGTCGTGAAAAGCTGTATCTACATGTTTCGGTACTTGGTCATAATTTACGGAACTAGGGGTTAAAATCTTTTTTAAAGTTAAATATCACAGTATTTTTTCCCAATTTTGTGTTTAAATGGATTTTTTATCTTTAGGACAGTTAACGAAGGTTTGTAGTACTAGGTAAACGAGGACTAGACTGGGCCATATATATGTTTTTTTTTTTAAATTCAAAACGTGGGTGTGTATTTGTTTTCCTAGAATTTAAAAGAATATTTAAGAAAATAATTTAAATTTGATGCAAAAGAGATACGAAATAAAACATTCTCCTAATGGAACGTTATATCTGTTGGTTCGTATTTGAAAGTCTTATTTTTTTAATATGTTTTAATTAAAAGGATTTCGTATATATTTTTACTAACAACAGAATTAGGTAAGTTTGGTTCTTCCCTACTATTAATATATATTAAAAGTAGTAATAAACGACAGACGTTGGGAGCTATTGACTGTTTGTATTTTGGTATTTTAGGTCTTTATTGTCGCCTTTTTCATTTTATAATTTAAATGGCTTCACATCAGTTGAATTAATTCTATTGTTACTAAAAATGAATACGATTTTAAAAAATTGAATATCAAAATTTTTAAATTTATGGTATAATAATTTTATATCGTATCTCTTTTGATTTAATTTAAATAATGGTCTCCAATATTTTCCAGAATTTTACAAAAAAAAATACCCAAGATATCCAAGCCACAAATAAATATGACCTTATTCAATCACTGCTGAATAACCCGGCACCATGGATTCCGGGTTTTTAAAAATTTAATCTATTTTTTACAGTTCGGTCAACGATATCCACTGCACGGCATCGGCAGACAATGTGGTAGCTAAATTTTCGCCCTGTCTCAATGTAAAATACACCTGATGGTGACCCATTCAGGCCGAAACATAGTCTCGACATAATTATATAAATTAAAATAAAAGCTATATTTTAAGCACTCGACCTACGACTATACATTTTTGCTTAAATTGTATATACATATATAATGGTTATTCTTAATTAAATACATGTGAAGTAGTGTGTTCAGCTGTAAACTAATTACAAAATATGCGTTAAAAGGTAGGGACCCCACACGACCATCACTGTTCGATGTTGTTGACATGCTAGAAGTGTGACAAGTGACAACCAAGCGACTTAATTATAATGTTAATACAATGTTTTAAATAGGCGATTACTATAGTCAGGTGAAAGTTAGTAAATTACTTTTTTGCAAATTTAAATTTACGAAAGCAGATTGATATTACAACTAAGTTCCAAGAATTATAATAAAATTAAAATAAATTCAATATAAATAAAAATTATTAACATTTTTTTTTGTAGGTACCCCAATTAAGCATCCGTTAATACGTGTTTTATTTTTTTCGAAAATCACTGCCAAAATAGGTTCTCGTACCGACTTCCAGCTTTCTTTTTGCTATCAGACGATGACATGTTCAGATTCTACGATACATTTTATCTTAAATGAATGTTTTCGAGCATTCCTTAATTTTTTAAAGTCGAAAATGGATAAAGAAAAATTTAAAACTCTTAACAATATCGGATATAGTAGAAGTGGTGGTAAAAGATTTATTTAGCTTCCTGCTATATCGTTTCTCTGAAGGTTCTAGACAATGTTGTAGATTGAATAAAAACTTCTTCTCGGACTTATTGTCTTTATTTAATTTTTTTACAACGTTTTAAACAGTAAGTATGTCTGATCGTTTTCAAGTTAATTCTGTATTCACTTGAATGCGATCAGAGATACTTACTGTTTAAACGTTGTGAAAAATTAAATAAAGACAATGGAAGTCCAAGAAGAAGTTTTTATTCTTCCTTCTATATATTATTAATTTACTAAATATTTTTAGAAAAAAAAACAAATTATTTAGCTTTTTAAACAGTAACTGGATTTTGCTTTAGTTAATTTTAAATAACCAACAAAAAATGTTAAAAAAAATCCGTTTAACAACATTTCTGCAGGAAATAAATACAAAAAGATTGTTTATAATTATCATATATTTTTTTGTAAATTTCATAAGAAAAAAATAATGAAACATCATTTTCTTTAAAAATGTTTACCGAAATACTTAGATAGGTGCCTTTTAAAAAATATTATTCCTGGTTGGTTTTTGAAATAATATTTAAATTAATCAAAGTTGCCATAAAATTTTGTAAAAAGTAATAATTTATATTCTTCCATTCTGCTGATGCTACTAAGTACAAAGGCCGTCTCGTTTTCTGGGAATTTGCATAAAAAATAAACTTTCTTTAATTTTCGTAACAATTTTTGACAGACAATATCAAAAGTAAAATAATTTATCTTATAATAAATAAATAATATATACCCATATTGAAGAGCAAAAAAAAAGTTGCTCTCGGCAAAATTATGAAACGGCTATTGGCTTAAACCATATCGTGACATGATCATGGTTTTATGTTATCAGATTGATGTCATATAAACGTATGTCATAACCAAAAAAAGAAATTGATATACAGACAACACAAGGTCTACATAGTACTCTAATTCTACACTATCACAATTAAATATCTAACAACATAAAGTGAAAATTAGCATGCGTATTTCCTTTTTGAATTTCATGCATACAACATTGAACACTATTTGGGATCTCCGTGTGCCCAAGGTATTCAAAAAAATTTAAATAAACTGTTTGGGTATCCTTCAATATAAATGTCTTTGTTAAAAATTAATTTTCTTAGCATAAGCAAAGGTATCCTGAATAGTTTAGTAATTCCAAAATCAGTTTCAGTAATTCTAAAGAATGTGTATGTTTAAGAGAAAACCAAGAAAATTCAAAATGACATTCTGCTTTTTGACATGAAGATATTATATATATATATATATATATATATATATATATATATATATATATATATATATATATATATATATATATATATATATATATATATATATAATATATATATATATAAATAAAATTAAATATATAAAACTATATATATAATTTAAGATTTTATATAAACTTAATTACAATTCACTCTTTGGGATTACTATAATGTCGACTTATCCAAACTTTTAAAAATTACGTCTTTTAAGCAAGTGCCATTAACGTCAATGCACTTTTCAAGATTTGACAAGAAATGATTCATAACACGATGTAGGAAAACCTGATCTGTTGACCGGAATTCAGACTTGAAGATCTTGGATGTTTTCTGGACGAGTTGCAAAAACCTTAGACTTTAAACAGCCCCACACAAAAAAGTCAGGTGCAGTTAAGTCCGGGGCCCTTAAAAGCCAATTTAAATCCCCAAATAGTGAAATGAGTCGGCCATTAAACACTTCTATAATTCTTTTAGAGTTTTCAGCGTTATGTACTGTCGCTTTATTTTCTTCTATTAAGTTACCCTTTATGTTTTGAGAATTAAAAATAAACATTAAATTACGGTTTCAAAAATAAATGACGCTTTATTAGAAAAATGACCTTTTACGAAAATTAATTTTTCCTAGTTTTGTGACAGGTGACTCGATTAAAAATAGGTTAATTTAAATCCTAAAGGCCATTGAAGATAATAGATAATATAAAAAAAAACGTACTGACTTAGAATTTATTTCAATATCAAAATAGGTAGTCTATTATGGGAACCCTGTATTTAATATATATATATATATATATATATATATATATATATATATATATATATATATATATATATATATATATATATATATATATATTAGGCTTGGCTGTATTTATAAATTCATTAAATATTTTTTCACTTGCGATTTAACAAAAGCAAATAAAAAAACAGGATATATAAAAAAACTAATATTTACGTTTTTTAAGAGCTTTCTCAAAAATACTTGTTGATTTTTGCTCTTAAAAGCATTAAAGTAAGAAACTTTCATGGTAACCTATATATCCGAAATCCCCCACAAAATAGGGTTTAAATTCTATTTTTCCGGCCCAGTGACCAAAGTAAACTAGTTTAAAATTAGGCCAGGTGCTCCACTAAAAATAACTATCTGTAACATTGTCGCATTTTAATCCGCTTATCCGGACCTTTTATACAATCCGAAAAATAAACCGAAATCGCATTTTGCAAAGTGACTGCATTCTATTTTTAAGTGGTTTTGAATTTTTGTGGCTTGTTTCCTATACGACTGAAAAAAATCCAGTTAATCTGAGGCACCATTGCAATATGTAACAGGATTTTATACTGGGTGGGTCAATAAATTTTAGGATACTTGAATTCTGTTAAAGCCAATAAGAAAATATTTTTTTCGTAATATTAGAGATTATTTAAACATTTTTTTTTGTTATGGAGAAAGAAATTGTAACATATTTTGCCAAAAATAGTTTTGCTTCTATTTTACCAGAAAGTACTTTATTTTAGGGCACTGCTAAAAAGTATTTATGTTCCTCGAAAGAAAAATCTAAGTTTTCAGCAGTTACTGTGGCTATAATGTAATATTAGGCTTTAAGACTATCCTCCAAAGAAATTTTAAAAAATCCTTGTTCTCCAGAACTTGCCCGCTTAAAAGCAAGAGAAACATCGCGATTATGTCTTTGTTATTATACTTCACACTTTAAACCGACTCAAATATTACTACATAAATTAAAGCATTGAATTTATTTTTATGCGTATAAAACTTTTTATATGATTACAATTTTTAATTGAGCTTACATTAAGAATTTGCCATCTGCATATTAAAGTTTCGCACCCTGTATAAGTGCCGTAAAGTTTCTAATTTAATAAAATACTTCCAATATGTGGCTTAAATATGCTTATAAACAGACCCAATGTACTGTGAAATTGATCGGTTTCGCCTGTTAGAGGGGTTTGTTTGCCTCGGCTAGAAAAATCGATTACCGCTGGCTTTGCCTTCTTTGAGCATTTGAATTTGGGTAATCTGCTCAATAGGCTAGAAAAGAGGGTATAGTAAAATAATAAATTTTTCCATAATCGAGAAATAAGGTTGTTTAAATTTAGAAACATATTTTTTTATCTAGCTCTCCATTGCTCTAAAATGATCCAAAATTTTAGCCACACTTTGTTAACAGTAAGTTTTTAGTGCGATTTAAATATTGGACCTAATAAACATAAAAAATTGTACTTTAAAAGTATTGAAGTATTGTTAAAACACAAGGAAAACTGCAGTATTATTATAAGCAGTGTAATTTAAAACTTACCTTTTAACTTTTATATTGGATTCGCGTCTAGCGACACCTCCGCTGGCGAGCTTCTTGACAGTGTTGACACATGAAACATGCTTTATTATGCAGGGACCCGGCGCGTAATTTGAAAAGTCGGCTTCTTCTAAATAATGCATTTAATGTAAAAAAAGCAAATCATGAGTCTTTTCTAATACGTCTCCGCATTTTTACGTCTGATATATGTATAATTGGGGGAAAAAAAGCCGCTTTGTTAACCAGAACTAACCATGACCGACTAGAACTTAGGGCTTTTGAAATTGTCTAAATTATCCCTACATAGAAGTTATTAACAAAATTTTTATAATTTTTGATATGTCAGAAGTTATAATTTTTTTTTAAGTGTAATTATATATTTCCCGTGTTTTTTCTAATGCGTTGTTAAAATTTTGTTTATAACATCTACAAATAGTTTAGACCAATTCAAAAGCCTTAAGTTCTAGTCGGTCATGCTAAGTTCTGATTAGCAAAGGGGATTTTTATTTTCCCCAATTATATTTCAGACATAAAAATGCGGGGGCGTATTAAAAAAGACCCCAAATTATTATATTAAAATGTAATTTTTAGCCAAGTTCCTGCATAATAAAGCATGCTTCATGTGTCAACACTGTCAAAAAGCCCGCCAGCCGGGGTGTCGTTAGTCACGAGTTTATATTGGTTACCTAACTTGGTCGGAAAACTGAGGCAGTGTAACACCCTGTGAACTTGAAATCAAAAAGTTTGTGTGTGTGGCATTTAAGCACTGAATTTACGTTGTAAATTTTTTCATCATTTTTTCTTTTGGACTTGTTTGTTTGCTTTATTTAGTTTGTCGTGTTTATAGTTGCATTTTCCTGTTTGTTTTGTTTGGCTTGTATTAAAATATATGTAAAATATAAGTGGTTTTTAGGACACAAGTTTTGTCTCACTGAAATAGACGTAAATGATGATTTGCAAAATTGCCTAAACATGACTGATAAGAAATTATAACCGGTTTATCCAACGAGGATTCAGTAAAGCCATATTTGAGACTTTTCTCATATTAGGAAAATAAGGATTTTATGTTGTTTTTATTTTATTTCAGGTAAAATCGTTTTATTTTAAAGTTTACAGGAAAAAATACTCAAGATGGCTATTTTACGTTCTTTAAATACAAAGAAGGCAACAAATATTCGTAATAGCGTAAAGGAAAGAAACAATAATGCTAAATCCATTTTAAAAACTTTGAACATCAAAAGACCTTTTTAAAAATCAAACATTCTACACGCGAGTACCCGTGTAAAGCGTAGCGAATTCTGAAAATTCTTAAGTGGTTATTATGAATCAGATTAGTTATTAAACTGTTGGAAAAAGCCTTTTATTTTCTGTATATGACTTTTAGCCATGCTTAATTTTATAACAGCACTTGTCGGCAATTTATTGAACACCAATTATTTGTCCTTTAAAAAACCGATATACCTAATAATATGCAGGGTTCCTATTCCCGTATGCACTGCAAACATTGAGAAAATGCAAAGTAGCTAGTTCCAATGAAGTGTTGCACTTCAATTAGCTTTAAAAATTCCTTGCAGCATTATGCGGGTTACGACAATAGATGTTTTTTGCGATGTTACTAATTAACATTACTTGGTCTTTGTCTATCTTTTGAGCTCTCGGTCACATCATGCACTGTCTTCCCACGCTTAAATACATTATTTAACTTTAGAAATGGTTTTGAACAAAAAAAATACTTAGAAAACTGGCGATTTTAAAGTATTAATTTAAACTTATTTATACACTTACGCATATAAATACCCGTACGGCAATTTTAAAATAACACTATCTGTAGTAATAAAAATCATGACTAAACAAAGTAAGCGAAAATTTGTTTTAACACAGATAATTGAGTGGATCAGACGTATAGGGGTACAAAATACTTTTTTTAAAATATTAAATGAAGCAGTAACATATGAAAAAAAAAAAAAAACGTTTGGCAAGAAGGTACAAATATGTGTCCTAAAAATTTTTTTAAGAACAGAAACTTGTACCTCTTTGCCATAAAATTTTTTAATACCATTAAATTCATATTTTACACTTAATTCAATTTTTTTAAACAAATTACTTGTAAACTATCAATACCCACTCATTTGAATTGAACCCTCTCATAAATAAATCAAATAGGAAAACACAAGACTAATATTTTACTCTTTAAATAAGTACTATTAGTATAAATATAATTAAGACATTTAAAGTTTGTAAATTTACGTAAAAACCTTTTGATGAACCCTAAAAGTTAAGGTAATTTATTAACAATATAATACTAAAGAAAAATTAAAAGTAAATTTTACTATCTCAACTAATACCCAAAGTCAGATATTGATGTAGTTTCTCAAATACCTTATCTTCAGTTATATTATCAAAATCTATATTTTTACTCTTTAAAAGCATGTTATTAGTACATTTACATGTTTTCATATCTGAATCAAGTTTATTTCCAAAATATCATTCATTCGTAAATTTAAAGTATTTAACATTGCTGTACTGTAATCACAATAAAACTTTAAGTCATTACCATAACGAAGATGCTCCCAAAAATTTCTTGTCCTTAATGATGGGTTTTAAACCATGCTGCTAGTCGCACCCTATCCCTTCAGCTTTTTTAATTTTTTAAGCTTAAAAATACCAATAATTTAATGCAAATAAAAACACTATTCAGAAAAATTGTATCATAGAGTCGGTAGGGTAAAGGTCATAAATCTTAGTTTTTTTGGGTCATCGATGTTACTTTTAAAGACATCTTAGACTACAGACTCGGTGCTCTATTTGTAGACCCTCTATCGACCACCGACACCATAGCTCGACCATCACAATACAGGAGTTAACACCATCAAAATATTTATTGCAATAATTAATTTTCTATACAAGGTATAAAAAAAATTAAACGTCACAATGTTTGCTTTTAACCCTCTTTTAAATAAAATTGGTCCGGCACATAAATACTTAACCAAAATTCTGCGGGACCACGATTAAAAAAGTCATTTGTTTCTAGGCTACAATCTTTTTTCTTTTTAACATAATTGACATTGCATTATAATTCCGTCAAATATGTCATATTGTAAAGCTTGTGTTTTTAAGTCTTAGATATCTATACTAATTATAGTCCAATATATGAAGGGGCGAAGCTGTAAATAAATCTTAAAAGTTTTCCGTTGTGGCGCAATTCTTTTTTTTTTATCTTGGGACAGTCTACGAAGGCTAATGCCTAAGTACTAACGTACCGTGGGTGTCTAATTCTTAGGTCTTCGGGTATGCTTTCGAGTGAAAAAAAGTTTATCAATATTAAATGGTGGAAAAGGGCTGAAAATGGTCCTCCAAGATCCGAAAAATGGGTTTTCCGCTAATATCTGCCAAAATATGCGAATTGGAGAATTTTTGTTTGGACAAAAATGAAGATTGCCTTGCAATCTACAAAAATAGTCCCTACAATTTTTTTTAAAAATCGATAGCTTTCGATATAACAGGACCCAAAAGTCCCCTCATTTTAGCTGATGCTCTACCGCTAGAAGCCGCTATCTTTATGGATTCACTTATAGGCGGGCGGACGAATTATTCCATTACTCGGGTAATAATGTACATTTTTTAATCATTTAAAGTTCATCGGAATGGGAAAACCCGCACCTACCATTGCATATAAGTTTAGGTCCATTCTGATTTTTCTAGAATATTGAAAAAAGCAGTCAAAGTTTTTTTTCACAATATTTTGAGAGTATCCCATTTATTTATTGATATTTTTTGAAATAATGGTTTGTTATTAACATTTCTTTTTTATAATGAGATCTTAGCAAGTGTTCAATGATCCCAGAAAATTTTCTTCACAATCTTTCTTGCGTTTTGATAAAAAATTGTTTTGCCCATCTGCATTTTTTAGTAAGAAACTACTACTACCACATCTATCCAGTGTGGAATGTTATGAATTTTTCGACGGCCGTTTTTGCGAAAAATATTGGTGTTGCGAAAAAATGGTAAGAACCATTTTTGTAGATTTCGAGGTGATCTTCATTTTTTGTCTGAACCGAGGTCTGAACAAAAATTTTCTAATTTGCATATTTTGGCAGATATTCGCGGTAAACTCATTTTTGGGACTTTGGGAGGCCATTTTCAGCGGGTTCCCACGTCGGAATCGTCATAAACTTTTTCTCGCTCGAAAGCATCCGCGAAGACCTAAGAATTGCGCCACAAATAAAAACTGTACAGATTTATTTACAACTTTGGGTACTTTTAGGTCTTCAGTTACTGACTATTAGTTTTTTCATTAAATAAAAAAAAATAAAATGCTTTATATGTAATAATGCTGACAACAAAAAAATATTACCTTTTACTGCTGACGCATTCAAAAAATGTTGTTTATTTATAAAAATAAGAAAAAAGAGCATTTTCCACAAATACTAAGTTACAGCTTTTTAAAAAACTATAAAACCATTTTGTTCTCCTTCAGAGTAGGGTAAAATAATAATTTTTTATTACTCTCACACAATAAGGAATCAAAAAATTATTAAAAAATCGAAAATTAATAGAGTAAAAAAAAAAAATTCTTGCTTATCTTATATAAAAAATTAATAATTGCAATAAATATTTTGAGAATGGTCTGGCAAACAGTTGTGTCAAGAATAAGGGTGCCAGACTTAAATTTTTATATTCTACTGATCAAAACTCTTTCGAATAGTAAAACATAGTGCTCATGTCTTATACATCAATTTTACAACAAATTAGAAAAAAAAAATATTAAAAAAAAATTGGACAAGTTACAGATCGCCAGGCCGTTGGTTTATTACTGGTCTAATAAAGGCTATTTTTGTACACCCCCTTTTACGATGGTCGCAGCTTGGGCTACTAGTATTAAACTGAATTTTTTCTTTAAAAAAATATGTTTTGACCGAGTTAATGATTGTTTAATTTGCGGTCTGTTAAGATAATACATTTTCTCCATTATAAACTTTTTATAGAAGAAATATATTAAATTACAAGATACCAATAAATTTACATACCTGATTGAACACATTAATTGGAACTATTAATGTATTCAACATCTGTTTAATGTATTAGCTATAAATGTTGTCTTAGATGAAGAGTGTTCTCTATAATTTATAATTTAAATAAATCCTCGTATATTGACGTATGACCGTTTAACCGCAATTATTATATAAAAATAATAAGCATGTTAAATTGATTAGGACATAAATGTGGTAATAATTTATAATGGCTTTCTTGTACATTTATATCTTAATGTTAAGATTTTATAACAAGAGATTAGTGTTTACGAAGAAAAAAGTATTGTTTACTGTAATTTATATCAATACAAAAATGTATTCATTTATCTTTTTTTAAAAAGATAATAGTTTAGGATGGATTTATAAATAATTATTTGGTATTTTAGCGTTAGTATTAGTATTAGTCATAATTTTAAATTCTTGAAACAATGACGTCTATAAAAGGTTTTTGACTGATTTTAATTCTGACATTTTTACTTCAATCAATTGGTCAAAAATTGACCTAAGTTATTTTTATTTAATCTGTTAAAAATCAACCTACCTTTTTTTTACTTCGTTAAAAAAGAGTTATGATAAAATATATTAAAAAGTTATTGGCTATAAGCCTCTCTAAAGTTCCCTCTCAATACGTAGCATTGCTATTAAATTCAGAGATTTAAACTGAGGTCAGTAAATAGAAATCGGGACAGAAACTGAATTATGTAAACTTTTATTAACAGCAATAATACTGTGAAATATGATTTAAAAAATTGTAAGTGCAGAATTACACTAAATATCTTTTGGTAATAGTTTAGATGTGTAGCTCCACCTATTTTTAATCATAAGAAATCTAAAATTAGAGATATTGACAAGTTTTTCCCATTTTTTTTCTATTTTACGGCAAATTTACGAATCTTTTAAGTATAATATAAAAAAATAGTGTTAATGTTTATTTTGAAAATTTAAAAAATGGTATTTTTCAAGTTTTTAATTAAATGCATCCATTTGACTTGAGCAATTTCTAGTTATTTGTTTTATATTTTACGTGCTAAAACAAATAATTTCAAAAAAAAATTTCAAAAATATTAATTTTTGGATCAAAAAAAAATACTCGTAAAATTGACATTTTTGATTTTTTTATATTAGTCAATTTTTAATGAACTTTCAAAAAAATATATATTTGATAACTTAGAAAAAATTATTCATGTTGATTTTTCATCCCAAAAAAGTGGAGCTACACACCTAAACAATTACCTATCTTTTTTTCATTTTTTATTATCGCAGGAGTATTGTTGCTAAATGTTAATAAAATTATAGGAAAAAAACCTTATGCCTAGTCGACAAATAGACCAGTAGCAACTTATTTTTGTCAGTTGTCATTTCATTTACGCATATGCGCAATCAATACTTTTCCTTAATTTTTGAAATTAAGGGAACTTCAAGATCGTCAGACTAAAATTAAGGTTAAAATTTAATATGTTTTATAAAAATCTCGATTTAAATGTATGTTCTTTAATCTTGCGATTTACACCAATAATAATACTAAAATTAAATTTTCATTATAAACTCAGCCGTATTGTCTCGTCAGTCTCGAAGATTCCAGCATTATAATGGCAAAATTAAATTTTATAATACATCTAAATTTAACATATCATGTTCTGTATTGTTGTGGCGGAATCATCCTTTTAAAAATTATTTTATTATTAGCTAGATGGATCTTGAAAAATATTTTTAAAAACCCATCAACGGTAACAAGAACCCACTATTTCTTAGTTTACTTTAAAAACAGAACCAAACTGAACTTCATTTCCTTAAAATTCAAATAAAAAAGACTTACATAGTTTTAATTCATTCGTTCAAAAAGGTAAAAATCAATAACTGAAATGTCCAAACACAGTAAATCAATTTTGGGTTTAGTTTTTACCACTATTAATACTTACTGGTAAAAGTAAAACATATAATTAAATAATTTTGCTGTTACTAAAAATGAGTATAAAATAGTTTTTTAAATATCAAAAAAATTTGACGCTTTCCAAAACAAACCAATAAATAAAGTATTCCATTAAATGGTAAATTTTCGTCGTATCCCTTTTACTTCATGTAAAAAAAAAATTAAAGTATTTTTTCAAATTCCATGAAAAAAAAACATGACGGTTTTTTAACTTTTTTTAATACGAGAAAAACGGCAGTCCTCGTTAGATGTCCCTGTACTGCAAGAAATCGAAGTTGGCATTGGCATTCTTATAAGTCTCCGTGTATATAAATAATATGATTTCACAAAGTTATGGTTATCAACCTTTGTTTACCACGCCAATGATCCAATATTCTCATGCAAGCAATAGTCTCAAGAAGGCCATGAACATCTGAACAAACGACGAACGAAAACAAAGAAGCTATTTCATACTCATTTCGCAGTCACTTTTGGTTTCGTTGTTTGTAATTTTTAATTAGCTTGTGCTCGCGTCACGGATGGCTAAAAGAAAATGGCGGATACCAATGCAATCGCTAAGCACTTAATTGTTGCTGCTTACTGAAGAAACGAAGAAACTTGAAGGAAGTGTTGCAAAAACATCCGAAGTTAAATGAGCAAAAAATTCTTCAGAAGGAAAAAAGAAGATGAAGAAATTAATTAGTACAAGTGTAATTGGGCAATTTTTACCTCGGATGTGTATCAAACCCTGAAATTGGCGTTATTATGCTGTGACGTCAAATTAATTTAAAATTTATTAATTGCTATAAAAATTCTAGCGTTCCTATATTTCTTAATATCTTTAATTGTTTTACAGAGTCAAATTCACAAATGAGCTAAAAAATAAGCAAATGGATTCTTTTTGGAGAATATATTGTAAATTAATAAATAACTGATTAATCAAGAATTTAATATAATTGACAGATTTAAGGGTCAGGTCATCCAACGAGGATTAAACAAAGCTATATTTGTGATGTTCCCCATATTAAAAAAATGTAAATTAGCAAACCGGTGTAACTTTTGACCGCAAAATCTAAAATAATAATAATAATGATGACTATAATTAAAACTAAAAAGATACGACATAAAATTAATATTTTCTTAATGGAACTCGTCATTTATTGGTTCTTTTTTAAAAGCACCGTATTCATTTTTTACCAACCAAATTATTTTAATTTGTATGTAAAGTTTGACTCTATTTGAGAAAATAGAAAAAGCTAACAATAAATACCTGAAATCCTAAAACACAAAAATTCAGTTACCTTTTATAGTTTTAAAAATTATTAGGGTATCCCATTAAGAAAATGTAAATTTCATATCGTATCTCTTTTGTTTCTATTCCAATTACTTTCCTAAATGTTCTTCTAAATTCCCCCGGAAAAAGATACACAGGATGACTAGTTCACCTTTTTTTAAAATACGAGAAAAGCTACAAGTATTGCCCTGTTCAGTCCTCATTGGATGACCCTGTACATAGTTGACAGATTTAAATGTCACTTGGTATACTTGACACTTTAACCTGTCAGCTAGGTTATAAAAAAGTGGTTGGCAGATATTATTAATTTAGGAGAAAAGATACAGTATTTCTTTTTCTCGTTATTAAAAACAGTAGAAAATACCTTTGCTTAAACCAAAGAAAATTAATCAAAAAATACCTTAAGCTCGAAATTCGCCTGACCGATATAATACCTATAAAATTTTGTATTTTTAATAAATATTTTTCATAGAAATATTTTGACTTCAATCTGCAAGTTTTATTGTATGGCAGGCGTTAATTTGAACAGTGGACTTACTCGGTCAATGTGACATAAATCAGGTGATCCAGGTGGCAAGGCTTGTGAAACACTGGGAAATGTTTACAATGCATTTAAATTAAAAAAAAAATAACATTATAAATAAATGTTTTTTGTACATTAAAAATAATTTTTATAATAATCTATGTTAAATGCATAATAAACATGTCCTTAACAAAAAAAAAAACGTGTGCAAGTGAGCACACCAAAAACTGACGCGTGGTTTAAAGCTTTTGCAACCCGAAAAAATGAAATAATAATTGAAAAATAATAAGAAAGAAATAACTTAAATAAATAAACATAAAAATATTAATTATATATTAACATATTTTATTAGCTACACGCTGTCGAACACACTGTATAGAATCGATTGAGATAAAAACGAAATAAGTTTCCAGTAAAGATTAAAAGATTAAAACAAACAACTTTCTTAGTAAGATTATTGTGTTATTTTGAAAACTAAATTTATAAAACAAATAAATTCCATTATCTTTTATCGCATGTTAAAAAGCTTATCCCTTTTAATCTTAAATTGTTTTGATTTAAACAAAAATCAATGAGAACTAAATCTTCCTATTAATTAGAAAAAATAAGTTAGATTGAAATACTGGTAACAAAATTTAAAATATATAATAAAATGGAAATAGAACGATGTATTTTGGTTTTCTGCTAATGCTTTAAAGTGAAATTTGATTTTGTTTGGTTTAGAAAGAAACGAAGCAGAACTAACCCAAAATAGTAAAAGAAATAAATAAGAGAACAATAAAGATATCTACATTGAGAAAAAATAATGTTTTTAGGAATTTCTACTTCTCTTACAAAAAAAAAGTATTGTAATCGAGGAAAATCGCGCCCCGAGATTTTTACAGATCTTAACAGATCTTAACGTTTTGGGGTTTTTCGATCCCAAGATTTCTTGTTAGAAAAAAGGAGATAAGGTTTTTTGAAGCTGATGTAGCTGTGGATTTTATGTTTCGTGAAGATTAAGTCCCTTCTCGAAGGTAACGCCCACAAGGTTAAATAATTTTTTGTTCATCACCCGTCCATAAGTTAAAGGTGATTATAAGCAGACTTCCTCGCAACACCGAACATGATTTTCTTTCTGGGGTATTAAAATGGACAAGATTATTTGGTCCCCAATCCAATAAACATTGAAAGTTCTTTAAAAGAGATATCTTCATTACACTGCGCCTGTTTTCTAAATCAGGCTAAGGGGCTTGGCTTAAAAATCTCAATATTGGGGTAAAGAATATTATTACCAGCAAAACTATGGATGGAATTAACAGTTAAAGAAAGAGGGAAGATCATTGATGTAAATAAGTAGTAGGGTTGGTACCAGGACTAAGCCCTAGTAGTCACGGAGAGCCCAAGACACATAATTAATAAAGTATTTAATTCAGGTAGAAACTTCACATATTTCTTTTAATAAAATAGATGAGAAAGTAATTGGCTGATTGCCCGACCTACCAGGTACACCGGGTACTGCACAAACAGGAAGTCCGCGCAACTTTTATTTATCCTATCTAGACAACTATGTGATATTTCTATCTAAATCAAACACTTCATGAAGCATAAGTAAATAACTGATATTCAATTAGAAAAAAACTTGAAAACTATGAACAAAGTTTGGGTAGAAACCTATTGGGAAATGGGTTTATTTTGAAGCGCATTATGCCAAACCTGATTAAAAGCTCTGAATAGGTTAAGAGAGATGTTAAGACAGATCTGAGACTCGCCAAGGAATTTAAGGGGCTTTAGTTATTTTAGAGACGTGAAAGATCTGCTGTGGATTGTTTTTGACGGAATACGTACTGTTTCTGTCGATTATAATTTAATGTTTTTTCAAATATTTGACAATTAATGTACTTGGAATATATGTACAAAAAATACTATTTATTTCAATGATTGCAAAGATAAACTTTTTTATAATAAGTCATTATTAGGAAAAGATTAAATCCTCCACCAGTTTTAAAATGTATAGTAAAGTAAATCAACTAATACCGTTAATATGTATATTAAGGACGAGTAAATAGTATTCTTATTTTAAACTCCATTTATATAAGTAGCAAAAATTGACGCCAGAAAATTCGTCACGAATCTAAAAACGATTATAATTTGTTAATTTTATCTTAATTGTCAGCCGCATATAATTAATCACCGAGAATTTCTATATGAAGTTATTAAGATAATTTAAATAATTAATACCTATTAACACTGTAAATCCGATGTTTTATTTTTTTTCGCATTAATTATTTGTTCCCTCTAATTCAGTATTAGTTGTATATGTTAAACGTGGTAAATTAACAAGAAAAAAATGTATTTTTTAAAACAAAAATATACAGGATAAATAGTAAGAACTAAATTAGTAATTAACTAAATAAAAAAAACCTCACTCATGTAAGAAACAAAAAGGAAATAAAACAAAATGCTTAAATTAGTATTAACAAAAAAAATAAAGACGAATGTGTTAGAAGCTTTTGCACCACACTGTATAAAAAAAAAGTTAGTCATTTTATTATTTAAGGTTGGTATTGAACTTAGTAACCCTTTTTAGTGTAACTAAATACTTTGAAGTAAAGGAATTTACAAATATTATGTCTATATGTTTAAAGAATCATTAGGTATTGCATTCAATGCAATTATAGTTACTTGCATAAAATAGGACATATACCAAAAAATATATATTATTTCTGATTCCTTAAAAACAATCTTTTCTACAAGGGTTGTTTCCTATGCTTTGCCCCTTACCCCTGCAATAAGACCTGGTATTAAAGCTTGCTAGAAAATTTTATATTTGACCTTTGGAATTTACTCCTCTGTGAACTTAAAGTCTGCTTGGTGCATGGCAGCCAGGTATGGCTGAAATCATTGATACAATAGTACATCCCTTGTTGGCTTTCCCCAGATTTTCCTTTAACAGCATTTTGCAATTTTGAAACCGACCCCTATACACAATCTGCCTTTTTCAAAAATAAGTTAAGATGATTCCATCATGAGTATTCCAGATAACAAACGGCATACGATTTGCGGCAGACTGTACCACATTGAAAATGCGTGGCGGCGGAGAGTATCTATATTTTTATTATTTATTTTGAGTCTTAATCTTCAGACCATGATGATGTAATCAGTCACGCTGAAACATCGCTTTTCGTGAACTGACCCAAGCAGGGTTTTTGAGGAATTTTTCCAGCGAGTAACTAAAATGACCAACGAACAGACAATAGCAAAACAAAATCAAGAACATAACGGAAATCTCTAATGGTTTTTTGTGTGGTTACAGAAAAAAATCAAAAGAAGGAAAACTAAATACATGAAGAATAATATTAAGGTCAAATACCTGCCCCCCAAGAACAGGGTTTTCTACGAAAGACCAACCAAACGGAAAAATAATAACATATGTATTATTGCATTTTAGATCAAATATTGTTATTATTTTAAAATAAAATAAATATATTTAAAGAGAAAAAAAGAGTGAGAGTGAGATCGGTGAATCTAAGCAACGCTGGACACAGCCAGTAACTGGATGGGTGAACGGCAGTGAATACCATAACTGTCTGGTCCCTTTTGGATGACATTACTCAGATATTAATGAGAAATAGTTGACTAAAACTTATTTGTATAACGTCCATGGTGGCATTTCCGCGTTGTCTAAAAGGTGTCGTAAAATTTACACTCTGTATTTTTCGATGCTCGGACAACGTTGACGAATCTAGGAATAAATGAGTTAAACACGCCTTGGTATGCTAGCATAAAGAAAAAAATTAACCATATCAATATCTTAATAACGGGGTGCTGGGTGTAAAGGCTGAAGACTCCCGGAAAGTAGTTTAAATCAACGAATGTGCCAAAATAAAGACTAACTGGCGTTGTGAAATGGACATAAAAATAATCTGGCATAAGAAACTCGCAAAATTTTCACCATGCAAAGTAGTTTAAAAGGCCACAATAAAATGAAATTAAGAGGTAAGGAAACAATCCAGAAGTTCTTTTTTCTTATATGTCTATTGGTTAAAAATTAAACATAATAAAAAGGTTTTTAAGATGAATAAAATTTTATCCGAAGGATAAAATAGCCAACCTTAAACCACAAAAACAATATTTCAGCATTGCTTCATTTTAATGTCAAGTAATTGATCGGTTATCTATGAGATATTAGACAAGTACCTGTATCCCGTACCTACACGAAAAACATTGATAAAAAAATATTGCGAAATAAAATAAAAACATTTGTACGGTTGTAATAAATACTTTAACAATAAAATGTAGAAGCAACTTTCACTTTCAAAATATGTTGATATATTACTGATATTGGGACATTCGAAAAAAAAACAATTAGCTTATCTGTAGGTTATCAATTAGTGGAGTTCTAAACAATGGTTATATTAGGAACAGGTTTTTTGTACGAGAAATATTTGTATACCATTAAAACGGTCGTTTTTTTAATATAATGTATGAGTGGGAGTAATACAGGGTGATTTAAAAATATAGTCAACTTGATTGGGGGGCTGTTATGCAATTGCGGTTAAACTGTGATATCACATTTACTTAAAATCAATATTTTTCGTTGGTGAACTTTAACCCCCAACGCAAATTATTTTTAATTTAATATTTTCCGCATTGTAAAAGACATCTAGAAGATCGTCGAATAACCGAGAGAGACAGAGTAGAAACATTACGGATTGCATAAGGCAGTGAGAGAAATATTTTTAGGGTTTAGAAATTTGGGTTAACGAAAGTATTGCACACAGGTGCTGTAAAAGATTTTGATATTTTGGGATGCATGTATCAAGGGTATGCAAGTTATTAACAGTTTTGCTTCTACATCGTATCACAGCCTTTTTTTATTTTAATGTTAAAAATGGAAAAAAGATATTTAATTTTGTTTACTTTGGTGGATAAACGAACCCTGAAAAAAATGTTTCATACTCAGTATTTTTTTTTTATTTCCAAGACAACGGTTTTAAGTAAATGAGACATAAATTAAAGCAATGCCAAAATACCAAATTGTTTTTTTAGTGTTGTTTTGTTTATGTTATCATTCCTCAACCTCTAATAAAAATTATACCAGAATTTTTGCCATATTTTTTATGCATTAAAATTTAGCAATTCTTAGAAATCTGTACAAGGTCTTGAATTATCTTATTTATTTTTAAAGAAATCTCAAATAAGTTTTTTATCTTTGTATAAAAGCTTTATCAGACCGTAGTCTATTACTAACAACACATTTTTATACAGCCTGACAATCTAAAAAATCGCACTCTTTTTCCAACCCAAAATAAAATATCAAAATAGCACAGATTACCAAGAACTTCAAAAATTCTTCACGCAACAAAAAAATTGCAAAATTTCTGGACATAAGCGTGAAAACCTTAATAATTCACCCCACCACCTTCACCCAGCCCAAAAAACGCTTACCAGCGCTCGTCCTCGACTTATTCCTGGGCTTACTGGGCGACTGCGGATGAGCAGCTCCCCCTAGAGACCCCTTGCCTTGGGGAGAGTAGCCCCCCGCGTGAATACCGTGGCCATACGGCGCAGCCCCGTACGAGCTTTCAAAGTTACCATTAAACATGCCACCTGAAGTCCCGTCGTATTCACTACCTTCGCGTTGTTTGTTGCTTCCGTTGGTATTCGAACCCACGCCCGACGGTTTCACGTCCAAGGCGCAGCTCTGGGGGTTTTCGTGCATGAACGCACCCATTGCGGCCGCAACTGCGCTTTGGTATTCTGAGCCGGCGCTTGGAGCTACCTGAAAAAAAGAAAACAGGCTAATAACAAGATATTATAATTGTTTACATAGTAATTAATTTATGAATATAGTAATACTACAGACAAAAATTAAATTATTTTGTAGAAACATTACTTAAAAAATTTCTAGAATTAAATAGGCTAACTATTTCTCATGTAAAATCTATATATATAATTTGCTAATGTGGATATATTTATATGTAGGTAGGTATATATATTTATTTGTCTGTCCACGTGATTCTGAAGTTATGAAGTTTAGTCTTTAGCAGTGGCTAGAACCTAATGAAGCCCGTTTTTTGAATTTCGCCCCCGGGACAAAAATAGGAGCAAAAAAGTATTTTTTTACCGTTAGCCGTACGGAAGGCGTCTTACGGAGACAGAGGCTACTTAATATTGTGTCTCGCCTGGCGGAGACAGGCTTTTCATCTAGTTATTACATAATATATTTAACTCAAAAATATTACTTACCGAATCAGGTGTCGAATCCTTAGGTGGAGTAGGAGGGAAAGAAAAAATATTATGAGGCTGAGTGGGGGCTGTATTGGGGCTTTGACTTTTGTCTGGATCGCCTCCTCCTCCAAACGGTACCCAAGGACCAGAATGAGCCAAGGGCTTCGCCGAGGCATCCGAGAGCCACGGATGGAGGGGAGGATGAAAATGCGGCCTGCAGACCTGACTTGAGGACATCCGAGAAGCTGAAACAAAAAGTAGGTTTAGGTTTTAACACATGAATTGTAAGCTAAAAAGCTAAGTTTACAATTATATATATATATATATATATATATATATATATATATATATATATATATATATATATATATATATATATATATATATATATATATATATATATATATATATATATATATATATATATATATATATATATATATATATATATATATATATATATATATATATATATATATATATATATATATTATAGAGTAAATAAAAAAAACTTGTTGAAAAGTACCCAGCAGAGCAAGAATCTATCTAAAACAGATCGTGACCACATATTATAAGCTTTATAATATGAATAGGCATAATTTATGAAAAGTAATAGTAGGTGCTTATCATCATCGACTTATAAAACTGTACTCGGTTCGTTAGGTTAAAGTTAATAGTATATAGACAAAAGTAAAAAGTGTGAGCAGGTGGTTGTTCCACTCTGTCTTTTGCCTATATATTTTATAATTAAAACCAGTAATTGGTGCATGCACAGTTAATTTACCTTTATGAACTCGCAGATCTACTAAAAAAAATAAACGAATAGGCAATGCATTTAACATTTTTACTGCTTTTAAAAGAGTGTTAGATGACATAAAGTATAAAACCAAATACTAAGAATGTTATTTATAAAATTTCTTTTGAATGTAATATATTTCATATTGATAAACCTACCCCACCATTAGTCAAACTCATACAAGAACATTGAAAATATATTAAAAACACAAAATTTCAACAATAAAACATTTATCAACATTTGATAATTATCACCGAACAACCCAGAACCTTTTTAGCATTTTAGCAAATAAAACGTATTTAAAAAAAGGTTAAAATTAAAATTAATTCTATTATATCATTTAAAACAGATAGCTGCGAAGCTTAACTCTTCGGTAATTTAAATAGTACTTGCTAATATCCTGAGAGAGTTTTAATTCATTAACAGAATAGAGGTAATATTATTTCATCATGAATAGATTTTTTTACTAAATATAATAACGTGATAAAAATGCATTTTAATTAACGCTGGAGTACCTTAGGGCTCAATACTGGCACCAACTTTATTTCTTGTTGTCATAATTTTTTTTGTTTTTTACAATCAATCCCAGTCACAGTTTGCTGGCGGTACATGATTTAAAAAGCCGGCCTAAGGTAATGCAGATACTTTTTTAAAGGACCTAATTTTGCATTGAGGCACCAAAAATATTTTCAGGTTGCACTGCCTCAAATGCACTATTATTACCGTGGTCGCAAAATAGGTCAACCAATCCTTTACTGATGAGTAGCCAAGTTCTGGTTAGTTCTGGTTTATGTGTAATTTGCTGCCTGCAGAAGAATATCCCTTTCCTTTAAACCTTTAAATATTTAAGAGTGCATTTACGCTACACCTTAGGGGTCGGGCGAAAGGACGCGGAGACGGTGGGCGATGACTAATAAACTCCCACTACCACAATTTTCATATAGCCGCATTAAAAATATTATATTTTATTTAGGTTCTTCCAAATTCGGTGTATCGATGCGATGTTATTTTCGATTGCAAGCCTACAGGAAATAACTTTTTTCGGTAACTATTTTTCGCCTAAATGACATAAATTATACACCATTTTAAAGGTAAGGAAATAATCTATGCCTCGGATGTAACGGATTTTTGAAATATAAGTCGAGTTAAGAAAAAATAGTATCTAAACATAACCGATTTTAGGGTGACTTTCGCCCAAGGAAATACTAAAAACTAAATCCAAATTTAAAAAACTATTACAGCAGAAGCCTAGATTTAAGTGTTGGCTTTCATATAGTTTTTGAAAATTATCGATAACTTATGCCGTTTTTGAGAAAAACATTATGCCCCGAACCCCAAATTGGATCCAATTTTCGCGGCGCGAATGGACTCTTAAGGTCCGTGTTAAAAAACTGTCTCCTATTTTACTTAGGACACCCATCGCATGTTGGTACTTAAGCTTTAAACCTTTCTGAACTGACCCTTTGCAATAAGGGTCGTATACCTTAAAGACTACTTTTCATAAGTTCCCTTCGGATAGTACCAAAACATTCATTACACGGTGTACGTACCATGAAACCACATAGAAAGTACCGCCTTCTACACAAGCCAATTAAACTCTTCGTTTGTTTTGAAAGTCTGTCAAAATTTACATAATAAATCTGTGGAGTCATTGAAGAAGATTAGAAAAAATAGACAATGAGAAATGGATTTTATTTATGCTTTGCGAATATAGACGTGGACGGTTCCTGGTTTATGCTCTGATAAATGCTCAGGTTAATCGTTTAGAAAGAACAAATAGTAATGGTTTAATTTTATGTCCATCTTCTTAAACAGCTTTATTGTCAATACGGTTAATTAATTAAATCTCTTTACCAGATCTACAGCTGCAAGTGTATTTATTTAAAGGTCAACTGCATGTCTAATGATATGCAAAAGCTTAGGATTAGTAGCCCAATTGTAAAGCATGTCCAAATAATTAAGGTATGGTACATTCCACAATAATTCGTTGATTTCTCGACCGCAATAAAATTTAAATTACAACCCTTAGTGGTAAACACAGCCATAAATAAGTTGCCTGACAAATATCCATTGTGTAGGCACGGCACCTTTTGAAAGGGTATAGGTCCTGATTACCTACTAATATCAATAGTTTGGGTTAGCTATTTTGGATCCTCAATAACACACACGAAAATACCTTGACAAACTCCAAACGACTGATGAACTTAGAGAAAAGACTCTGCTTTTTTGAACACCTGTAATTTGCCTTTAACCTACATAATATACCAAAAAGTAGGTACAATAATAAATAAAGGAAATTTTAAGTCCGGACCTACGTGCGGGTACCCTAAGTTTATTGAGTTTTACAACTAACAGTAGCAGGTAAAACGAGGAATCAACGAATTATTGTGGAATATACTGTACTTTATTATTTAATATCTTTTTTAAGGAAGCATAATGAGATTTCATACGGAAATATCACATCCAAACGTAGTTTGGGTAGACAGGCCTCTTGTGAGATATCCAACGTTGCTCCCCAACAAGAAATCTTGCAAAAATTAGCACTGTTTGGCGGTGATTTTGAAAACCTAATCCCTAACATTCCTAGGCAATGGGACAGAACAAACGTTACTTCACCATTTTTTTTTTTTTTTTTTTGAAAAGGTCAAATGTAGAGTTGCTCTGATAAACAGTTTAATTATGAATATGACAGTTTATTTGTCAGTTGCGCAATGCATAATACTTATACTTCTCGTGAATAAGGATGTTAAACCAAGTAATGTTTCAATAAGATTTTAAGCACAACAAAAAGAATCCGGCTTATTAAAAACCCAGTCTATGAAAGGCCGTAAAACGGTCGAAAATTTTGCTTACACGGGATCTAAAAAAAACTTTGACAACACAAACCCACTTTGACAGAAGAAACGTTCTTACCAATAGAAGAATTTCCATCCTTGTAATGTTAGAAACAGTTCAATTTAGTGTTGGTAGTGTTAAATAAATCATCTATTTCCATCTGCATTACCAAAAATTTTGCGAAAGATGGATACCCAGATTGGTGACTATGAAACAAAAACAGGAAGCTGAAGTTTCTACTGAGCCTCCCAAGAGATACCAAAAATTAAGAAATGCATTACTTATCTGCTACAAAAAAACCATTTCAGCATTTTGCGTAAGAATCAAAAAAATCAACTCTCCAATGGCGCCACTAAAACTCCCCAAAACCGAAAATATCCCAGCCGATAATATAATAACCACCTCTATTGGACAGCAAGGGTACTCTTTTAACCATTTCTCGGAAAGAACGACTTAGCATTGTTGTCCTTTATTATTTTTAATTAGTCACTCAAAAAGTTAATCCTGCATTTCGTATAGAAAGGGGAACCCACAGGAATATATCAACCAACCAGTCTCGGGGTTATACAGACTTGTAGAAGGAGCAAGACTAGTGGGAAGACTGGTATAAAAGAAAATGGGAGATTAGGCATAAAAAGCCCAGGAGGCTGCGCCGCCTCCCATAGTAAGTTAAGAAGGCTATCAGTAAAAAAAAACATTTATTTAAAAGTGTCATTCTGCTGCATTATAAAAGCAGACCTCAAACTGCACGGTTGACCACAAATGTCTTTAAAAAATGCATTGGAAGGACATTTTACATCCACTTTATAATCACCATCTATATAAAGAGCTAAAAAAGGCTCAGCGGCTTCTGCATGACTGGACAATTAAAAACTGGCATCGTGAAACTTTCACAATAATGGAAAGTGCATAGAGTTGGAGTGAATGCATGGAAAATTATTTAAAAATCATGTATTTCTTGCAGTGCGATAAAAAGCTGCAGCCAAATTCATTATTATATTTAAAACCTCCTCGTTGTTTAAAGGATATTTTTTTAGTAATATTCCACCCCCAAATCCTACATAAACAATGTCAAATCTTCTTCTTCTCTTCTTCTTTTTCTTCCTGGGAGCCGTCTTTCACTACCAGAGGCAGCGCAGCCTCTTGGGCTTTTTGTGCCTAATCTCCCATTGTCTTTTATACCAAACCTCCCATTAGTCTTGTTCCTTCTACAAGTCTGTATAATCCCGAGACTGGTTGGTTGATATATTCCTGTGGGCTTATTTTCGGTTGCCCAAATAATGCCTGTCTTTTGTGATTTAACGCTTCACATTCACACAGTATGTGGTAGGCTTCCCCCTCGTTGCACAATCTGCAACTTGGGTCCCCATTGTATGAGCCTATCTTGTGTAGGTGTCCTTTTAGGTTATCGTGCCTTGTTAGCAACCCTACTGTTATGCGAAGTCTTTTCCTACTTTGTCTTAGTAGTTCTTTCTTCGTTCTTTTAGATGGGCCCCTTATGAAGCTTTTTTCATGTCTTACTCTACTGAGGTTTTCCCAGTATTCCTCGTGTTTGTTTCGGATCCACTCCCCAGTTTGCCCTCGTGCTGTGGTTTTGGTCACTCCAAGAGCAGGTTCTGGTCCAAAGTCTGGTGTGGATGACCCATGTCTTGCTAGCTCATCCGCTTTTTCGTTGCCGTTCTATTCCCGGTGCGTTCTTTCAGGACCTCAAGTTCTTTTTGGCATTCCCATGTCAGCTTGGACGTCACCTTGGGGTTTACTAGTGCCCCTAGTTGGCTGTCTGATATTATGCAGATCCGCTTGTTTTTGTAAGCCCTCCTGTTATTTTGAAAATTTAGATTTTTAATTTTTACAGTTTTCGACAAGTTTAGTAAAGAAACAAAAGTTTTAAGAAAATTTGTTATATTAAAATCCTCATTTATGAGTCTTTTATGTAGTTTCTTAAGTTAAAAAAATAGGATGTATATCCATATCTTAATGAACCCCCAGAAAGTAATTAATCTAAACAATTGTTCAATTAAAACTGATAAATTATATAACTAATATTATTGAAGTACTACCAAGTACACATATTTACATATTCGTGTTATAAGTTCGTAATTTGGCCATCTGCTGTTGCCAAATGTAATTAATAGCATATTATTTCATGGGGACTAATTAATAAAAGAACCGCACATTGTGCTTCACTATGCTCATTTTGTTTTCAATTTATTTATAAGGCCAGTGGGCTACAATAAGAGATTTTATCAGCGACTTCCTTCCTGAGTATTAAAATAACAAAACTCGCCGTACTAGTGTATTATTGGTAATAAAGGAATATTAATATGGCAAATAATGGTGATATTATGCGCTTTGTTGTGGAATAAAACACCTACAAAATTGTGTTAGGAGAATCTATTATGTTGATGTGCCGAACACTTTTTTGTTTTGAAACCTATAATTTTGAATAAACATAATGGTCATGAAAACTGAGTAAATTCAAAACGTAAATTATTTTTCTTTGATGTTATTATATAAGTAATTTTGATGTACTTTTAAGTTTTGTTGTGTAAGAAAAAATGTTTATCCATTAAATAAATATTGAACATGGTATTACGATAGTTGAATTACATTTCTATTAGTTATAGTTTGTTTTTGTGGAATACAATCACATTTTCAATTAGGGCGTTTGAAACCGAAAGTGATAATAATAGATTTTTTTTTAAATACCACATTATTGTGTTCATTTGTATTGCGGTTTATTTCAAGTACTGGAACAAAGATAATTTTTTATATTTGTACAATCCACGAAAACTGAAATTTAAAGGTACCTGTGTGTAAAGGAAATCATTAATGTTAAAAAAAGATGGTTTATATTACTGGTGGAGAGAACAGACCAGATGATGTCCCAATATTCATTCAACAAAAACTTCGAGGTAAAAATTCCAGATCAAAGTGAGTGGCAGCAACCCGATCTCCCCGGCACGGTTAAAGACATCATCTGGTATACGGATGGTTCCAAAACCGATCAGGAAACTGGGACCGGCGTGTACAGTGAAATGAGGAATTTACAACTATTCATTTCACTAAGAACACACAGTTCTGTATTTCAAACGAAAATATATGCTTTACTGCACTGTGCAAAAAAAATAACAGGAAGGCTTATAAAAACAAGCGGATCTTCATAACGTCCAAGCTGAAATTGGAATGACAAAAAGAACTGGAAGTCCTGGAAGAACGCAACAGAATAGCTCTCTTGTGGGTACCAGGACATTCGGAAATAAAGGGCAACGAAAAAGCGGATGAGCAAGCGAAACAGGGATCATCCACACCATACTTTGGACCCAAACCAGGAAATCGATCCAAAACAAACACGACATATACTGGGGAAACCTCAGTAGAATTAGACATGGAAAAAAGCTTTATAAGCGGCTCATCCAAAAGAACGAAGGAAGAATTACTTAGACAAAGTAGGAGAAGACTTCGCATAACAGTAAGGTTGCTAACAGGGCACCATAATCTAGGAGGATACCTACACAAGATAGACTCATACAATGGGGACCCAAGTTGCAGAATGTGCGACGAGGGGGAAGAAACAGCCTACCATATCCTGTGGGAATGTGAAGCATTGAATCACAAAAAACAGGCATTATTTGAGCAACCGAAAACGAGCCCACAGGAATATATCAACCAACCAAATCTATACAGACTTGTAGGAGAAACAAGCCTAATGGGAGGATTGGTATAAAAGATAATGGGAGATTAGGCACAAAAAGCCCAAGAGGCTGTGCTGCCTCCGGTAGTAAATCAAGACGGCTTCCAGAGAAGAAGAAGAAGCAGAAAAAGATTGGTGGTGGTTAGTGGCGGGGTATTCTAATACTGATTTGATAAAAAGATCGAAAAGTAGCAATCTGCCATAACAGAAATCAAATAATAAGGAAACTTGAGATTCAAGCACAAAGATTTGGTGAAAGCTCGTAGAAAAAAAGTTCTTTAGAGATTATAAGATTATAAAATTTAATGCCAAAAAATGATTACTTTTAGTTTTAATTAAGGTCGTTGTTGTCACTACACTCCATTACTGTGTCATTGGGTTAGAAGATAATATATCTTGCTAAGTTCATATTGTAGGAAGAATGAAGATAACGTTTCAGTTAAAGACGCCACCTAAAACCAAGAAGCACCTTACCAGCTTGTAATGCTCAACAGAGCCTAATCTTCTTGGGGAAAAAAAACTTCGACACTCATTTACTCAATTTTTTTGAAAATTTAGTTAATACATAGTTTGAAGACGTAATCAGAAGTACATCCAAATATTTGAAAACAGGAATTAGGAACCCGAAAAAAATATGGTATATTTTTTCGGGCTTTAATTTATCTTAAATTCATTTTTTCGTTCTAAAACATTATTCTGTTCATACAAAATTGCTCTAATAATGGAGATTAAGTTTCGTTTATTTAAGAACATCATATCATGAGTGAGGAATTCCAGATTTCTTTTGATTTTTTTCAGGTAAATAAAAAACACATTAAAAATTGGAAATTTAAAAATGCTTCAGTCATATTCTTGACTTTATCCAGAGAAGTTAACTTTTGTGTCTTTCTTTCAAACAATATCGGGCTTTTAAAATGTGGTCTAAACTTACAGTAAATTTAATCTTTTTTTGACAGAAAAATTAAACTACGTTTATGCCCATATATGTTCATTACATTCACATACCCTTTCCACACGGCCATCTGCGGAAGTCCGTTAGAATCCCGTCTCGCTAATCTCGTCCTATCTCTGATGGGATCGTCTGATAATCATTCGCGACGCCGTCAGCCATTGTGAACGCCTTTAAATATGGCCGCCATGCAGCGCAACCAGGGCCAGGTGAGCAGGGGTTAATTTTACCACCCCAACGCTGCGTGTGACTGTACGTAGGGATGAAAAACAGATGTATAAACGCACAAAACATTAATGAAATACAAGGGGACGTTTTTGCGTTTCGTTTGTATCATGCGGGTCGGATTTTGGCAAAGTTTTGTGGATAATTGTGTTTTTAAGAGGGTGAGGGACTGTTTAAAATTTACGTGAAACACGCCCTTGTATTGTGGTATTAAATGGAGCGGGTTTATTAAGATATATATTTTATGTTATTGTTTATATACTGGATGACGAAAAAATACATGTATAAAATGTTGTGGCAGACTTTTAAAGTCAAAATGCATCAATCTGAAACTGCTTCGTTTAGCCAATATAGGGTGTATCAAATTTTTAATATTAAATTTTAATAATTTAATTGAATGCTTTTTTGGTATATAGTGACACACCACAAAATTACGTTTTTAAGTGTTATAGAGTTTAACAATTTAAAAAAAAACACTTTTGTAGAATACACTTATTAATAGCACTCTTTAAAAAATGAAAATGGACTTTACCTTAATGGTCCAGTTGCGATACCAAACAACTTAAATGGTAAACAGGATAATTTTAGATTTAAGTAAGTTGACTTATTATAAATTCAGGAATTAAAGATACGAATTCTGTCCTCAGAAGCTTAAGTTCAATCAGATTGCAAACTTCTGAAATATCCTCTAAATATACGACATTACCACCCCTGTTTCAGGGTGTTCCAAGTAAAAATATGCAGTGTTCAGATTTTTTTACTTGTGTCCTAAAGCCTACTTACATACTAAATTTCAAGTTTCTACTTCTTTGAAAAGTGCCTCATACCTTTGATGAGCTAATGAAAGGGTAAGTGAGTGAGTCAGTCAGTAATAAAATTGGCGATTTTGAAAATCGAATATCTCAAAAACCACTTAACATAACTTTTTAATTTTTTTACAGGTAGTTAGAATTCCTATGTGAATTTACATAAACAATTTCATTCCTTTATGTAAACCTATAACAAAGTTATGATAGGGGTGAAACTGTTGGTGTAATATACACACTGAGTGCATCAGGCCGGGACTTGGCCCGGCTTACTACCGTGCATCCTAATGTGGATTCTTAGCTGATATCCGCAATATAGTTTATTTGTTAGTAAAGACAATGTAAATTGGTAACTACAGCTAAAATTTTTCAAATTAAGTTACATTTGTTACATTGCTAGTACTTATTTTAATCTTATTTTTAAAATAATCCCATTTCGTTCTCCGCCTATGCTGCAGAAGGGTAGACACTAACAAGCTCTGAAAATGGGCCTTTACATATAGAACACTAAAAGCTTCCTGCGTGTGAAAATAATTTATGAAAGCAGCAGGAGGGCGAGGCGAGCGGGGGCAGTGATTAATTTTGGTAGTCGTGTTGTTTAATGGACAAGCCATCTTTAATTTTAAAAGTTAATTTAAATTTAACATTGTTTATTAACGGTTTATATAAGAAGCAATATTTGTATATATATATATATATATATGATATATATTTATAATATATATGATTAATATAATAATATTATATTTAATATATTATATATATATATATATATATATATATATATATATATATATATATATATATATATATATATATATATATATATATATATATATATATATATATATATATATATATATATATATATATATATATATATATTTAAACCAGGAGGTTATTGGGGGTGCAGTCATAAAATTAACGGCCAATTTTAAAGATGAATTCTTTATTGAGTTTGTCAAGCTTTCAAGAACAGTTTGTTCCCTTCTTCAGGACATCTGCAAAAACAATTTTAGGTTTTACAAATTATCCCTAAAATAAATATGTTATGTAAAGTTATCTTACCAATGCGAATTTCTTAATTAAACAGGTGATTCAAATCAGAAAATAGCAGGAACATCATACTCAAAAGTCAGACATAAGATGGTGTTTTACTTAATTTTTAAGTTAAAAAATCTAATTACATGGGGAAAATCTTGTTTAGCGATTTTCTTTAATAGTTACATGGCTGGAAAAAAAACCTAACGGTCTTAAACGTCAAAGAACTTTTTTATTAAACTCCCTGACTGGCATCACTGAGCGACATCTGTCACCTGTCAGCTCTCAGTGGTGCCAACCAATGGGTTCTTTCAAAAAGTCAATCTGAATCGATACTATTCAAAAATATGCAACCAAAATTACTTTCTCTCCATCCACATTTTTATAATTTAGTCACTAGAATTTTGACAAAAAACCATGGCAATCTAATATTTTTCGTGAGATATATTGTCAGTTTTAGCTTGATTATCAATATTGGACTTGTTTTAATAATATAAATTAAGAAAAAAGGAAAAAAAATGAAACAAAAAAAACTAAAAAGATCACAAGAAAAAAAGTTACTACAAAAACATCTTTAATCGACATTTTGTTAGTTAGTTAAAGTAAGTACGAAAAAAGTTAGAGGCCACCAATTTTTGTTGGGGGTTGGTGTCAATCAATCGAATATAAAACTTAAAATAAAAACGATGGCTTTGTTGGCACCAACTTTAAAAAAATTGGTGGCCCCTAATTTGTTTCTTACGTACTTTTAATTTTGTTTTTCGTTGATTAATTTAGGGTATACATAAAAAAAATATTATTTCATACTTATGGGTTTTTTTGTATTCGGTTTATTTTTTTTTAAATTCCTTTTTTTTATCTTCATTTCTTTTAATAAAATATAGAACATGTTCAGCATATCATTGCGGAAAGATTTTTATAATTTAGTCACTAGAATTTTGACAAAAAACCATGGCAATCTAATATTTTTCGTGAGATATATTGTCGTTTTAGCTGATTATCAATATTACTTGTTTTAATAATATAAATTAAGAAAAAAGAAAATAATGAAACAAAAAAAACTAAAAAGATCAAAGAAAAAAAGTTACTACAAAAACATATTTAATCGACATTTTGTTAGTTAATTAAAGTAAGTACAAAAAAGTTAGAGGCCACCAATTTTTGTTGGGGTTGGTGTCAATCAATCGAATATAAAACTTAAAATAAAAACGATGGCTTTGTTGGCACCAACTTTAAAAAATTGGTGGCCCTAATTGTTTCTTACGTACTTTTAATTTTGTTTTTCGTTGATTAATTTAGGGTATATATAAAAAAAATATTATTTCATACTTATGGGTTTTTTTTGTATTCGGTTTATTTTTTTTAAATTCCTTTTTTTTATCTTCATTTCTTTTAATAAAATATAGAACATGTGCAGCATATCATTGCGGAAAGATTTGCTAAACGTGTAAAACGCAAGACGATTATTGTTTAAATTTTCAGTAAAATCATAGCAATAATTTCGGAAATAAATTTCGTATGTGTAAAACGGCTCATAAAGTAATATTTTCTGTTTTATTCATGAATAAGTTTTAAATATACAAAAGTATTTAATGCGAGCCCCCAAAACAAGATATTATTTTACAAAAAAGGAAAAGTAACAATTTCAGACTAAATGACACTTGTATAAAAATCGAGCTTGAAATACGATCCGTTTTGTTTTCAGCGTATAAAAGCCGGTAAGCTGATAGCGCTATATCTTCAGCGGAGCGGCGTGATCATAAAAATGTCCGTTGTCGCGCGATTTTCAGCCATAAATACACATCTTTCCAGTGGTTGTACGGTACTACTTTATTTTATACATGGTACAAATGAAAAGAAATAGATTAAACATATATTAGTAAAGCTATGAATTATCCCGATTTTTTACGGTTTGAGTTTTCTACAGCCGGCTCATTGTCAGCACAATCCATATGATGATTCCATTGTATGGCTCTAAACCAGAGGTTCCCAAACTTATTTTGTCTAACGCCCACTTTGAAAATCAGTTATTTTGTAGCGCCCCCCATTTTTTTTTTCCCTTAAAAATCTCAATAACATATTAGTCTCGCCTGGAATTTAATTAAACCTATATTCTAAACGACACTTTTCTTACCCGAGAGTGCACTTTTATTGCAACTTTACAATATTAAGAGTATCTTTTATTCAAAATTATTAACTTTGAGCAATTATAATTCAACTTTACAATATTAAGAGTATCAGGGTAGCGGGCGGAGTGGCGGGAGGGCGAGCGAGTGCGATGCGTGCATGCGGCGGAACGTCACGTCTAAAGGTGGAAAGTTAGAATGTTTTTACTGAATCAATTCATTCGCTTCATTCACTTGAAAAGATTCGTTCGCAACAGATTCACTTTATTATGATGACGGTCGGACTCGGTCGGTCTTGAATTCCACAAGAAATGTGATAGTTATCTTAAGTAAAGAAATTATTGCATTAATTTTATTTTGATATAATTATTATTTTAAAAATATATTTGAAATTAACTTTCAACTATAATAAAAACAAACTATAATCAATAAAACCTAAAAATGTAGCTCCAAATTAAGTCTTTGTTCAAAAGAATAGTTAAAACAAAGAAAAAAAGTTCTTTTAATTGCCAAATAGGTATATAGCCAATACACTTCTGGTAATGTGAATAAATCGAAATATAAAGACCGTCCGCCACTTTTCAGGTCTTAGCACAAAAACGACCGATTTGCCGTCATAAAAGACCAAATTACCGAATCTTCGAGTTCAAGTCCGATTCTGACTTATAATTAGTGACCTTATGAACGAAACGAATCAAAACTAGGTTCGTTATTCATCGCAGAGCGATCGAGCAAGTGGGTCAAAAACGATTCGAATCAGGGAATTAATTTATTTGAATCAGTGCACTGATTCGTTCTTTTTGAACGAATCGTTCGCCAACGACACACCTCTAGTCACGTCAGTCGCTGGACGGTCGCGAGCCGCGGCTGTGTATTTGGGCACCTCCACTTCACAAACACGGACCGACGAACGACGGACTAAAATACAGGCTTGCACAAATAAATCGTACAATATTTGTTCGCGCCAAACGTGAATTATAATTAAACCTTCTAAGTTTAATTTTATGTTTGCTTTAATTTTACTAGATTAGGTACATAAAAAAATCCCGCGTTCGGCAAGTACTCTGCTAGACCGCAACAATATATACATATTTTAACACGTGTCTTCGGAGGTGGGCACCTCACTTGCGACACTTGAAGACACGAATATCTTTGATACCTGTTACCAAATATCTTAAGATGAAAATATTAAATATTTAATATATTTTTAATTTATACTAATAAATGGATGTAGAGTAGTGTAGGATTTTAATTTCAGTGAATTCTAAAATATGAAGTAGCTGAAGTTACAAATCACCCATCGCCCCCCCAAATCACCTCAGCGCCCCCCAATTTTTTCTGAGGCCCTTACCGCCCCCTAAGCCTTCAGCGCCCACAAGGGGGCGTTATCGCCCACTTTGAGAAAGACTGCTCTAAACCGTAGAGCATAGTAAGAAACTGTTCTATATTTTTTTATGACTACAAATAAAAGCTCCAAAGTAAAAAACGTCAAGTTAGGTATAACTGATTTCTGTCAATGCTCCCAACATTTTCACCGAATCTGTATTCTTGGGTAGGTATTAGATAAACAATTTCGTTAAACACATACTCGCGTCACTGCCCTCAGGTCGCAGCGCACTTAGTTTGTATAAATACACTCGTAGTCATGTAACTTATTTAGTGTTTACCTGAAGACGGCTGAAGATAATTACCTATTGAAACGTTGGTTGTGGTTAGTTGTGGTTAATAAATTATTTTTATTTAACATACATTGTTATGACGATTAAGGTAATACTTTCATAATAGGACCATTTGTGTGTGTGTGTGTGTGTGTGTTTAAAAGCCTCTTATTTTTTTAAATACGTTTTAATAAAAAGGATGTATTCATTATTAATAATGACAAAATAAATTAAATTCATATAAGAAATTTGTGGGTGTAATAACAAATTGGAAAAATATTATAACTTAAAATACCTTAACTAGTCCAGAAAAAGAAGAAGCTGTAAATAAATCTGAACAGTTTTTCCTTGTGGCGCAATTTTAGGTCTTTGGGGATACTTTCAAGCGAGAAAAGTTCATCAACATGATCAGGTAAAAAAGGGCTGAAAATGGTCCTTTAAGGCCCGAAATATGGGTTTCCCGCTAATATCTGCCAAAATATGCGAATTGAAGAATATTTGTTAAAACAAAAAATGAAGATCGCCTTGTGTTCTACAATAATGGTCCTTATATTTTTTTTCGAAAAATCGATAGGTTTTGAGATAACGGGACCCAAAAGTCCCCTCATTTCAGCTGCCGCTTTACCGCTAGAATGCCGCTATCTTCATGGATTCACTTATAAGCGGGCGGACGAATTGTTCCATTACTCGGGCAATAATGTACATTTTTTAATCATTCAGAGTTTATCGGAATGGGAAAGCCCGTACGTATCATTACATATGAGTTTGGGTCCATTCTGCTTTTTCTAGAGTATTAAAAAAAGGGTCAAACCTTTTTTTCACAGTATTTTGGAAATATCTTATTAATTTATTGATATTTTTTGCAAAAATGGTTTGGTATTAACATTTTTTTTATAATGGGACCTTAGCAAATGTTCAATGATCCCAGAAAATTTTCTTCACCATCTTTCTTGCGTTTTGATAAAAAATTGTTTTGCCCATCTGCATTTTTTAGCCCACTACCACATCTATTCTGTGTGGAATGTTATGGATTTTTCGACTGCCGTTTTTGCGAGAAATATTGGTGTTACGAAAAAAAATAGTATCGACCATTTTTATAGATTTCGAGATGATCTTTATTTTTTGTCTAAACAAAAATTCTCTTATTTCCATATTTTGGCAGATATTTGCGGAAAACTCATTTTTGGCACTTTGGGGGCTATTTTCAGCGGGTTCCCACGTCGGAATCGTGATATACTTTTTCTCGCTCGAAAGCATTTGCGGAGACCTAAGAATTGCGCCACAAATGAAAACTGTACAGATTTATTTACAGCTTTGGGTACTTTCAGGTCTTTAGTTACTGGCCTAAACTGCCAAAACACAAAAAGTCACAAATATAACCCTACGCAAGTTGGCGCCATTAATCTTCATATATTGCCAATAAAAAACATTTTGATTAACGCCTGTAATTTTTCTAACTTAATCTCACTTATAAATTGTCTTTTTAATTTTGCGTTTACCCCGGTAAATTATAAAAAATAAACTGACCGAACCATACACAGCATATTTTCACATTAACATAATTGGCTGAAAAATAAAGCATTAAAGTAAGGTAAAGGTAGCTTGAGAAATACACATTAAAGTCTTTTTTGATAATTTTATATTCTGGTCTTTCTTTCAAAAAATCCTGTTTTGATCGTTTACAAGTTTTCTGATGGACTTAATGACCGACGGGACTGAAGACATTTTAAGTAAAATATAAATAAAAATAGAGATTAAAGCGCAAACATGAAAATTCAGTAAGTATTTAAAAAATTTACCCGTTATATATCTTTTTCAATAAAAAAACCGGTTTTCTATAAAGAACTAGTACTACGTTACAATTTTTTTTCTTGGATCAATTTACAAAGACTTAAAGCCTAAGTAGGTACCAACATATTGTGGGTGTCTTAGAGAAGTAGGAGGTAGTTTATTAACACGAGACTGATATGATGCTGTTGCTTTCTGTATTATCCACGTAGCCCTCTGCAACTATTAAGATTTTCCAACCGCCCAACTTTTTTGATGGAAAAATATGACCTCCAGGGTTAGTTCGGGTTAGAATCTTAATCTTTAGACTTTTAAACGATGTGAAAATGATCGCTAAAACTCTAATACGTGATGCCAGTCCAGGAGCGTGACCTCGACCAAGAAAGAAGTTGTCAAGGCATAGTTTGCAGTGTGTATAGGCCTTTTTTTCATATAGAAAGCCAAGCTTAAAATTTTTTTAAAAAATATTAATATTGCGGGGTAATATAAGGTAACAGCTTTTATAAAGAAACAAAACATTAAGTATTTATCAAGTAATGCATCGGAGTCAAAATATTTGGAGCTTTATAAGGATCATAGTTTTCGCCGATCTTCCAACATAATTTTGGCTGGCTCTGATCCCGGAATTTTCTCATCAAGAGACACGTCGGATGGTGATCCACATCATTCTTCCAAAAAAATTCAGAAATACAACAACTCAATATTTAACTTTACAAATCTTTCTTTCGACAACCAATAACACTTCTACCAGACTTCTTAAAGAAAATAAATAAAAGCAAAATGATTGTGGATAAAAAGGTACCTATTTAAAAAAATTAATCGACTTCAAAAAAAAAATAACTCAAAATTATGGAATAATATTTTTTTATATATGTTACGGTGAAAGTTCGAAATTGGTGAATGTCGACATTCACCGGTGAATACCAAAAATTAAAAAAAAAACTGAACGAAAACTAATCCACAACTAAGTAAACTAACCAAAATTATTAATTTTAACCAGAGGGCACCAAAGTTGTTAATTTTGGTTAGTTTTCGTTCAGTTTTTTTAATATTTGACATTCACCGGTGAATGAATGAACGAATATTAATACGCCGTTTTCGCCAAAGTGTAGGTATTTTTTTTCTCTTCTAAACCTACAATAAAAATTCATATCGTACAAATTAGCCGACACCGAAAAGGAGATTTAAAAGAGCTTTAAATTTCCTTTTAAACGAGTCCCCAATTAAACTACTTGCGATGAAAGATGTAGGAGATGCAAAATGCATTATTTATCATCTTTCCCCATCCTTATTATTGGAAATACGATAAAGAGTCCTTTTATTAAACCGATGCAGAATTGGTTAGAGTTTTTGCCGATGTTATCAAAATTGTACCTAATACTAGCTAATTTTGGGGAAAAAGTAGGTTTTTTATTTTACCGTTGCGTTTGCGCCATTTTGCGGTAGTTTTAGAAACTTGAAAACAATTTCGAGCTATTTCTCTAGACCACTTTATCTAAAAATATTTTCCCCTAACACTGCGATAAATAGTTTCCAAGATACAGCCAGCGTCCTTTCTTATGTGGACACCCGGCACATACGTGTGAAATTGACAATCTTCTTTTTGAGGTCATTTAATAAAATAGTTACCTGAAAATTTCATATCCGTGTATGGAAATGGTCTACCATCTTTTTTCTTGGCAGAAATGAAATATCTTTTTCCTGTATATATATTTAAACTATTTATCCAACGTAAAATAAACTACAAGAGACAAACTAAGTGACTTGTTAAACACTTAAATCTACTTTACCGATGGCTGATATTGTGATTTGCGAAGATATTGAATTTGTAAAATTATCTGATGAAGCACGCCATATCCTTTTCACGTTGCCAATTCTCGAAAGCCTGGTATGATAGCAAACATTATTCATTCTCTTGTAAAGAGTAAAATATAAAAGCTTTCTAAAAACGTATTGAAATAATAAACAAAACTATTTTTGTAATGGCTTATTGTTATTAAAATCTTGAACTTTGATAAAAGAAAACCACCAATAAAATACGGAAAGGTTATAAGTCTTTTACTGATTTATTGTTTTTGTTTTAAATTTCTTTCTTATTTGGGGTCATTTATAAATGAAATTATAGTTTATTTTATTTTGTAAAATAATCATTTCCATGTTTTTTATGGTGCTCTATTGGGGGCGACTTAAAAAAAATTATATTGAATAATTTTTTCAAATAAAAAACAATGTTAACTGTTAAATTTAACAAGGAATAGCTTAAGTTAATATGACTTCTTAGACAATTTAATACAAAACAATTAACTTTTTATGACAAAACATTAAGTAAACAACAAAAAGTAATTTAATCTTGTTGACGTTATTTTCGAAAATAGCCCCCGATTTTATTAAAAAATTACAACCAAAGCAACCAAACACCTTCCAAAAAGCGTGAATTTAAGACCAAAATATACTTCTTCTCTTCTAACCTGTACATTTAGTATGTATCCCAAATCAGACCCTGCTTGAAATACTGCTCCCATATCTAGAAAATAGCTTTTTCGACAAGTTATTTAAAAACAAGGGGTTTGCCTTATCAATGACCCCACTCTTGCAGAAATAAATTCTCCTCCTGCTTATTGCCGAGCTGTAGGGAACCTTTTTCTCATTTATACGTATTCATGGCTTCTTCGGAAAGGAATAGGCAGTGTAATTCTTTCTCAATTAGTTTCTAATAAAGCATCACGAAGGCACCCTTTTACAGTCCTTGAGGAGAAACCTCCAACTTTCCACTTCGTCCACACCTTTATCCCTCGAGTTTCTATTTAAAACTCGTTTTCTGCATAGGTCATCTCAAGATTCCAATCTTTAAATCCCGTTTTTGTTAGTTTTTTTTTATTAACAATAACATCAAAATCTATAATTATTTTATATTTAATATGTTAAAAAAGTTTCAGTTAAAAATATTTATAACAGCTACCGAGGTTGTGACATGATTGATAAGATCAAGGATAAACCAAATTAAAAATCAATACAGGTGTTTTATCAAGAGATATTTTAAAACTTATGTCGGATATAACGCTTCTATCGACGGATTTACATAAATATCAACATTATATTTCAATTGCTGCACCTGATAAGTATCTGTAAATTTTATTCACGTACAGCGAGTAACAGATAATGTTTAGGTGTCTCATTTCTGCTGTAGAACATTTTGTCTTTATTGCCTCAAGTAAGACAGTACACAAATTTGAATAAGTGACAAAAGTGTCAGCACTTGATTTTTTTTGTACAACAACCTACACTTTGTATTAAATGTACTGTTGCCAATTTACCCTATGGAGCTTATCCAAAACTCGTAACAATTAAAAACGCAAGGCGGTACTATTACAAAGAATTTAGAGTTCTTTTAAAAATCTACGTTAAATTTTAGTATAGTCAAACCAAAATTCATAAATCTCTATACAAAATTGCAGAATTGTGCTTTTGGCTTTTAGGAAAAGGAATATTTTGCAAAGGCTGTATCAATGCAGATATTAACTGCGTTAGCTATAAGAAAAGAAGTGTATTTGCAGGAAAATTGCACCTTGAGGATTTTACAGATCTTTTCGTTTTGTCATCGATAGATTACAATAAACATAGTAAGTATAATATCATGTCAGTCTGTCTCTTGACGCTATAGCATATAAAAGGATTGAGATAATAATTTCAAATATAGTATATATTCTAGTATACGGGGCAATTATATGGATGATATTTTTTCTATTTTTTACCATGACGAACATTCTTTAAATAATTTCTTAACACAATATAATACACAAGAAACTTAATTTTATTTTTAAAATAGAAATTAACCTGCAATTATTTTGTGATATTTGGGTAAAAAAGACTAACATAGTGTTGAAATTAAAATCTACCCAAAACATACACATACGTTTAGGTTCTCCAATCATTCAATTATGGCGAAGAAGAAGTTGTAAAAATTATATTTGGTAGTATAAGACATATTTGATCTAATCAAAATAATAACCCATAAAAAGAACGTTCAGTAGATAATTTAGTTTAGAATAATTATCTTCTTTATTTTATAAAGAAAACTTCTTTAAAAACGTAAAATAAAGAAAAAATTTTGGCTTTTCAGTTTTCTTTCTAATTGTTGGATGGTTTACTAAAAAATTTGAAAGGTATTTACCAGTTTTCAAGTCTAATTTCTTTTACGCTACCGAAATTTACATAATATAATGTCCTACGGCAAATATTTTTAAATAAATAATATCTGAAACATTATTGTCTACTTTCCGGCAATGTTTTTAGAAAAAAAACTAAAACAGAAAATACATGTTTTAGATACAGGATTTAGGAATCATATTTGGTCGTACCCCAAAGTTATAGTAGGCTAGAATAAGTACCTATCAAAGTTAAATTTCATTAAAACATTTTGACCAAAAATAAAGTTTTTTTTTAAACCGTTATTAAAGATGGTGTCGCTTGACAGTAGCAAGTGTATCCCATGGTTAACTCCACTTCTTCATTTACCTTTCTTGTGCCTTTATCGAAATAGTCTCACTTTATTGTCAGTGGACAATAGAATAACTTATAAATGGAATATCATCTCTGGACTTTTAGAACCCGTTAGTCGATACTATTACTAATTATTTTTCGATTCTTACCAGAAGAAAACTTTATTTTCATCTTTATTCGTAAACGGCATAGTTTACTTTGCAAGATTTTTTTTGGTATAGTACAGATTCATTAAACAGGGCTTCATTTTCCTTATAAAAAAATAAAATAGCCATGTTAAGCTAAACAATAAAAAATGATTTGCATTAAGCAAAAGAAATACGACACGAAATTAACACTTTCTCAATGAAAAACCTTATTTATTGGTTTGTTTTAGAAGCGTCTCATTATTTAATTTTAGTAACAGCAGAATTAATTTAATTTATATGAGAAGTTGGGATAAGAATAAATTAGATCAAGATTAAAATTAATTAGAAAATTAAAAAAAGTAACAATAAATAACCTAAACGCCAAAACATTAAGGTACAAATTTTGTCTAACGATTATTATTATTTTTAATACATTATAGTAAAAGTAAAGTAGGAAATTAAATTAATTTTGCTGTTACTTAAAATAAATATGAAATTTTTGATATTGAAACGTACTAAAAAACGAGATGCTTCCAAAAACAAACCAATAAATATGGTGTCTCATTAAAACATCGTTTTCCTTCGTATCTTTTTGTTTCAATTTAGATCATATAAAGTATTCTTTTTTATTATAAAAAAAGCCACAAATAAGTTTCTGTACAGTTCTCGTTGGATTATCCTGTACCAAGCGCCAACAGTGAGACACAACGAAATTTTACTGACTAAGTTATTTTTGCTGGATTGTATGTCATGTCGGCTTGAAAAAAAAACGTATTTAACACACATACTGTATTTTATAAGTGTTTCTTTTCAGACACGGAAATCTTAGGAAGATTCCAGTAATGTGTCTGTTAAGTGATATCAAAAAATTTGCATTAAATTTCGCCTCTACCTTTAATAAAATTTTAATTTAGCTTCAAAAACCGTTTTTCTTATTAACAGTATTCCGGAAATTTTAATTGACTTCACGTTTACTTATACCTCGTATAAAGGTGTGTATTAAAAGGCATTAATAAGGCTCCGCTTAAAACGTAAATGCATCCAATAAAAAATTAATAACAAAAAAACTGTAATTAAAATTTTCTCGTTATACGTGTCTTCCCATTAACCGTTAAAAAGCAATCTTTTCTCGAGGTTGCAGCATACTACTTTTGGACAATAACATCGAGTTCACGGGACACGACCTTTCGAAATTAATACGCTCGTCCGATCGAACCCGGCATTAAAACCTAATAACCAATATTATCGAATTAATAAAAAAAAAATCTCGTTGTAAGTGGGGTATAATAAGTATAGCTTTGCGAGAACTTGATGACTATAATTTTCGGTCTTATCGTCCTCAGCACATTTTTAGATATAAGCATACCCGCCCATTTACTTCGATTATCTATCCATATCTTATTTTAATGCGGTAATGTGGCGATCTTCGATGCTTTATGGGATCTTTGGAAGCCAAACATTGCGAGATAAGATCGTTGGAGACAAAACGTGCTCGCGACACTATTTTAAACATGTTAGAAATAATATCATTATCTCCAAAACATATAAGGGGCCATTCATTAATTATGTAAGGATGATTTTGACGATTTTTGACTCCCCTACACCCATGTAAGCAATGGCGTAGTTATGTAACCAAGGGCCCTGGGGGCAAAAAGGTAACTGGGGCCCTATCTATACTGGTTAAAATATAAAAACTTTAAGGGTGAAGAGCTACTTAATTATAAGCTCTTTATCGCCATCTCTAGGTAGGTAGGTAGGTAGGTTTAAAGTGAGTGGGTATAACACCCTTCCACCGCGACCGATCGGTCTATTGTGGCTCACACCCTTTTATATTTCTCCCACCAGGTCCAGACTTCTAATAAATCTGATGATCCTGTTGGGAGAGAGATATTTCACCCCCCCCCCCCGGCAACAAGGTGTCATTGCCGAGGATTGCGAATCTTGCCCATTGCTGGGCACCAACACAGTATGTGTCCTGCCGATTCATCCCCCTCCATGCACATGCGGCACTCGGTTTCTTCCGCTAGGCCGATCTTGTGCATGTGGTAATTTAATCTGCAGTGTTCCGTGTACAGTCCCACTAGAGTTTTAAGGTGTACCCTTGATTGCTCCAGTAGTTTGACAGTATATTGTTGGTTCGGTGGGCTTATGAAGGCCTTCGAGTGTCTGAGACCCGGAAGTCCATGCCAGTACCGAAGAAGATTTTCTCTTTGTGTCCAAGCTGATATGAACTGCTTGGCCATTCTATAAGATATACCCATGACCGGTTCCGACCTTGTGAATTTTGTTTCCGCCCCCCTTTTGGTAAGGAGGTCTGCGAATTCATTACCCTCTAGGCCGGTGTGTCCAGGTATCCACAGTAGTGTAACCTTATTGTTTTGACCCAGTTTGGTCAGCGCATCCTTGCAATTCCAGACGGTTTTCGAATTGCACCGGCTGGATTCAAGAGCCTGAAGAGCTGCTTGACTATCGGAGAATATTTTAACTGTCTTACGTGTGCAGTGCCGATCAACCAGCGATCTAGCCCACATCTCAATAGCAAATACCTCCGCTTGAAATATGGTTGCGAGAGTGCCCAGGCTAAAGGAAAACTCTGCCCTCGGCCTCTGTCCATATATTCCAGCTCCTTGGTTTTGGAGCCATCGGTGTACCAACAGATGTCAACCCGGAGCAGGTCGGTCGTTTTTCGACTCTAGTCCTCCCTTTGTGGGTAGACTATACTGTAGGGCCGGTTGTAATTGGTTGCTGTAGGCACTATGTCTGAGGGCATTCCCAGTCTGTCACAGGTCAGGACATTCCTGAGGAGACTGGTGCTCTCCATACCGCTTGATAGAGTCTGTAGTTTGCCCACCTTGCCTCTCTCTCTCCAAGTAAATATGCAAAGGAGGCAGTCCTAGGAAGGCTTCCATGGCCGCCGTTGGTGTCGAGCGCCCGTGATCATTAGGAAGGCCTGTCTCTGTAGGCTAGATAGCTTTGCTTGGGTCAGCCACTGCTGCCCCTTGCGCCACGATGCCACAGAGCTATATGGTCTTATGACTGTCACGTATAGCGAGTCCATCTGTTTTGGTTGTCCAGAAAGATAGGGTCGCCTTCCGTTTAACTTTTTCTAGATGCGCCATCTGTAGTGCAGTGTAATGCAGTAGATAATATTTAAATAAAAATAACACATTTTATTGCAACAGGCATACCGTAAATGTCTACATTATGTAGCACTAAAAGTAAACCTATTTATTTGCACATAGTTTGCGCAAATAAATAAAAGAAAAAAATGAATTACAATACTAATATTGATTTTAATTAAAATAGTACAATGGGTTACAGCAGTTAAAAAAAAAGATAATGTAACTCTGCTTTAAAATGCTTTGTAGGGAAGTGAAATTGCATTTTACTTTGGAATTCGCACAAAAAGATACTTGAGATATGTACTCTAATATTCATATAATAACGCGCGCTTATTATAATAATGTTTTATTTTGAAACCTCATATTTTTCTAAATATATTTCTTTTATGTTTCGGCGATTACAGATCAAAGTTATTTTACTTTATTATAAACCTATAATTGTCCAAATTTGTTTTAGAGTTTGTAAAAAAAATCCGCTTACATTATTTTTCCTTAAATTATATCTTCCATACCGTCACCCTGAAAGAAAAGTGACCAACTTAAACAGCTTAGTTTTGCGAAACTGGTCAACAAAAAAATCTAAGATTTTCATAATGTTACACTTAGTAACAGTAACTAAATATTCGTGAAATATTTTTTTACACAAAATAAGGAATGGATGACCTCTAATGGTATCATATTATAATTTATTAATTATGTTGATTTTAAGCTTAAAAAATGTATGTACTTTTTTGCTTATGTTTCTTTTTCTGAAAATAAATTAACACATCATAGAGTTACTTTTAGAGTTATGTCATTTTTCTTCTTACATGTTAATCATTAGTTTAATTAAAACTCCAAAATAGTGACAACAACGAAAGAATAACCAGAGTATTCTTTGCCATATTTTATCCGACTTTTTGCATACAACTTTAAAATTGCTTTTTTCACAATCCGTCACTTTTCTTCTTAAGTGACGATATTTGTTTTAAGTTATTTATTTTGGAGTAATCATATGATTAAACAATAATTTTTTTTTGGCAAAGCTCCAATATTACATTTTTTTGTCCCGTTTGTTTAAAAACGAAAAATTTTATATAAGTTCCTGCATTTAATTTCAGATCGTTTTGAGGAAATCTTTTTGCTTTAGATTTTTAGATAGAGCTTCAAGATATATCCATCAAATGTCAAATGTCAATAAAATATGAATTATAGTGAATAAAAAGGGGGTATTACACCGTCAATATCCATATCAATTAACAGAAAAAAAAAGCAGATGAATAAATCTCACAGATAACACATGTCACAAACACAAATCTAGTTTTTCATATTAAAAATTAAAATTTAACAATAATACCTAACAGCTAATACGAAAATTAAATGTTTTTTACTGTTAACTGCATTGCTCCGAGATCACGTGACATAAAAATCAACTCACTTCGCTCTCATTCGAGTTGTTATTAGAACTACCATTATATCCAATCACATAACCACTAAAAAGCGCCACTTAAAAAAATATGAATACTGCACCAAAAAACGATTAAATAAATTACCACGTTTTCAGAAAGTCTAAGATAAACCAATATTTCTTTAAATTCCCAACGCAAAGTAAGCCTAATTGGGTCCTGTTTGACGTCAGAAGTTATTCCATATAATTTTATAAACGTATTTGACTGGACACCTTGTATAATACAAATTTAAAATAAGTCACTAACTATGGTATTATTAAGACCACCTAAATTCTATAGGTGATTACGGTTACGTTATACAAGAACTGACGTCACGATATTACGGTATTTTATAAAGAAGTGGCCATCCATAGCCCATTTTCCTGACAATATAAAAAACTTTAACCCAACCAAGGGAGAAATTTGCATTTCAGAGCCCGGAGCGTGGACTCTACTCCATGATCCACTCGATACAAGCTGTAATTTAATTTGAATATAACCATGGTATTATTTCGCTTGCCCGGTGCAACATGTGCTTCAAATCATATACCACGCAGACGACGAAACAGCAAAGCTTTCTTGTTTATGTTAAGCTGACCGTCATAAAATGCATTTTCGAGATTCGAAATCATGCAATATAATATGGCGTGATACGACAACAAACATAACATATCTTTTCATCGGGTCGGATAACAAGAATCTTTGCTCGTCGATTTGTATTTGCTGAATTATCTGTTACTGAATTAAATTATTTAAAGAAAGTGCTAAAAATATTTGAATTATGTAATATTGATGACATATAGCGCCAGACAATTATTCACAGCGTGTCGGTAACTGACATGTGACGACTTAAAGACATATCATAATTCGTTGGCTTTTTCGCATAACAGGAAATTTTTTATGACGATTATGGACGGTGTGCGATTAAAAAAAAGCGTTTTCATGGGTACAAATGATTTTTAAACAAAAAAAAAACAAACGCATTTAAAAAAAAATCAAGCATAGTTTTCTGTAAAATATTAAAAAATTTAGATTGAATATAAACTTGCAAGAAAACCTCCTTGGTCTAGGTCCCGAGGTATAGATTCAGTGCGTACACAAAATCGATTGACTCTTACGAACTTGCAGATCCCTTTAAACAAAATAAAAAAAACACATTTAAAAAACCTACCAACGTTCCGGTGGCAAGTCGACCATCGTTTTCAAGATAGAAGTTATTAAAAAAAATTAAACTTAAATAATAATTAATATTAAAATTAAATAAATTTTGTCATAAAAATTTAAAAAATTATGTGAAGTTTTTTTCACAATTTGTGACATATATCAGATTTAATCTGATTACTTCAAGATCAGTCTATAAATTTTCATGGGTGCGGTATTCCCTACACCGATTCCTTAAGAAAATGACGTTCTTTTATGACCCCTTATTATTCTGACTTGCTTACTCAAAAAGTTAAACATTTTCGTTTAAAAAGAAGAATCCATTTTATCAAGATTCTCATTCTGCTGCACGATCATATCCGACCACATACTGCCCAACTGACTCCAAGTATTCTTAAAAAATGCAATGTGAGACTTTGTCACATCCACCTTATAGTCCGGATATATCACCATGTGACTTTTATTGGAACTCGGAAAGAGGTATTGGACGGCTGATAATTTGAAGACAATTTATGACGTTGCCGAGTAGCTTCATTCCCAACCACAAACATTTTATGAAAGTAGCAATATAAAACGTAAAGAAATAATGTAAAAAATTATATACCCACTTATTGCATTTAAGAAAGGGGTAAGGTTAATTTGTGAAAAGAGGCACATTTTTGCGAATTTTTTTGGACGGTACAGTTAAAAATTCATTTACTAGAACTAGTGCTACAATAAAGTATAACATTCGAAGAACATAAGGTAAAATTTTCATGAAGAAATATTAAAATTACGTCAATGGCAGCAATTATTTGAAAGCGTCTCTGAAAAAAGTAGAATTTCGGTGCCCTTCATAACTAAGTGCTGGATCATCTGAAGTCAAAAAACCAAAAACTTTTCGTTAAATAAACTCTTTTCCAGGTAACGCTGGAAGGGTTTTTCGAATTATTAATTTTTTACTTTTTGAAAACACTTTGAAGTACAAACTGAAATTTTTAAGTAAAAAATTGTCTAATTTGTTACTGTAAAACAAAAAATATTACCGAATTAAACAAAAAATTATTCAGCGCTTCATTGTAAATTATTTACAGAAATAGTGCTCAAAATTTTAAAAAGATCGGTGCAGTAGTTTTGAAGTATGAAAAACGCTTTAAACTTTTAAACACAAAAAAATGTTGTAAAATGTACATAAGCCACTTTTTAAACACAAAAATTTTTATTGTCTGTACTGGTATCTTCGTAAATTATTGTATCGATAGCGATTTTCAAATTGGTTTACCGCTTACCGCTAGTCAATCATTCGTTAGTGTTTTGCAGTCAGAAAATAAAATAACATCTCGCAAAAATTATTTACACAATACCTTGCCCTTAAACGGGTTCTTGATTTCAGATAAAAATTAGAAATTAAAAAAATGCAAAAAAAAGGTTAAAAAACCTTAGCCCCCCTTCCCCGTTAAATAAAAGGTTAGGTACAACCAGATTTCAGTTTATATCATATATATAATATATATATAATAAAAATATATATTTATATATATATATATAATATATATATATATATATATATATATATATATATATATATATATATATATATATATATATATATATATATATATATATATATATATATATATATATATATATGTATAAAGTAATATTTAGTGAATACAATTAGAGACAAAACAAAATGAATATCCGCAACGTCAAAATCAACACAATTCTCTACTTGTTTAATTATATAATTAAATTAACCAAACAATAGGCTGAGTAATTATTAAATAATAAAAAAACATAAAATTAATTAAAACAACATTTTAAAATATCATTCAACCCTTTTCAGGTACATCGTAGGTAACTCAACTCTTGTGAGAAACGTCCCAAACTTTCAACTTGATTTCTTTTTATGCCCGTTCAAGTCCCATAAAATAAAATACATTTTAAAACTTTTAAAATTTATTAAATCAATAGTGAACATCGTCGACTGCCTTGTAACAAGCCTGAATTTATATTTGGTGGTTTTATTATTTATAACTTTTACCGGTCCTAAAAACGTCCAACTTTTCTCGGAATTGAAAATAAAAGGAATGCAGCAAAGAATTTGAAAGTTAAAGAACTGGACGGTAAATTATCTATAAAAGGACATATTCACTAACGACCACAAATATTTAACTTTAAATGCAAATTTAATTAGTGTTTCAAAGTTAAGTTTGAGTCAAGACACGAATATTTTTAGTTTATGGCACAGTTTTATTACTTTTGTGTAATTACAGTTAGTTAAGTGCGGCTAATAGATGTAGTAATTTTTTGAGAGTATCAAACTTAATAACCAACAGGGTACGTCGTTTTCATATAGAGGGTGACTTAGAAATTTACCTTTTAAAAATAAATATGCTACTAAGGGCAGAATAACAAATAAATCAAACATAAACGAATTCATATTAAAAAGAAACTTTAAAAATATGGCGATTGTAATTTAACAAATGGCAAGGTGTGAGAAATAGTTTATGATATATAATACTCCGTAGGGGCGAAACGGCTGCAGCCTCCCGAGACAGAATGTAAATATTCAATAAGTCAAAAAGAATATTTTCCGTTAAATCAATCAATCCAAAAAATTTATAAAAATATTAATTTTAATTTTAGTAATTTTCCGTTGCGCATGCCTGGCACCCAGTCTAAAACGATCGAATTCATGCAATATATTCCTTATCGATGATTTTCGTGACGGAAATTATTTTTGCCCTGACCGTTCGCCTGAACTGCACCGGCGAGCTATTTCATACGGTATTTACCACGCAAGGGCGCAATATATTTTTCCGCCACGTGTTTAAATATAGAAGGGATGACAAATAATGGTCAGAATTTTTTAAACGGTGTGTTTTCTCGATTTTCGCTCGCTGACAAAGTACATATAAAATTGGTAGACCTATTCCAGATCTGAAACTGATACCTACTACAAGGTGGAGTATAGACAAAAATCAGTTAAATTTTATTAATCAAAAAGGTCACAGAGCAAAAATTTTTGTACCAAAGACGTTTAGCAATACAGACACTTTGATTTACAATAAAACTGTTTGACAGGAGCAAAACGGCGGCAAACTTCATTATGCGGCTTATAAAAATTTGATCGGTTTAATAAAACAAATTTAATCTGGGTATTTTTTTAAACAACAAACTGTTAAGTTGTTCACATAAACAATAGGATATATCCTAGAATTTAAATATTATGTTTTTTTTTCAATAAGGAACAAAACAAGAAGCTAATTTAAATTAAAAGGTATTTATTTATTTTATCTGATAAACACTATTTTTTACACATATATACAGTTTGCATTGTGACTTTTCGAATAATAAAGTTGCAGACGTTCATTGCACAGTATAGCGGGTCGTAAAAATATTTCCAAGATTGCACCAAATTTAGATAAACTTTTTTTAAATTCAAGCGGAACAGAGATAAGTTTTTTTTGTGTCACGAAAGTTAACCTATGGTCAAGGGCAAATCCCTTTTTGGAGCAGTATTATCTTCTTTTTAGCAATATTTCAACAATAATTTTTCGGAGTTAAAAAAATAATTAATATTTTAAATAAATAATTTAGGGATCGTATTGGGCCCAACACTTTTTCATATTTTTTATAACGAACTCTGAAGTTCAAGTGGGTACCTAAGTAGTTCTCTCTAGAATAACGATTATATTCTGGTCCTTTTCCAAAAAAAAAACAGTAAATTCATATGTTCACATTTTTTTTCTAACCCTTAATATTAAGTTTTCATTATTCCTATTTCTTAAAAACAAACTCTATTTTTTAAATACTAACAGTCCAACTTTAATGTGACAATGTTTCTCGGTAATCAAATTGAGTTTTTTTTAAATATTGGACTTTGCACCGTTAGATGGCAGTGTTTGGCGTAAGTTGTAGCACGTGTGCCCTGTGGCTAACCCTACTTCTATATTTACCTTTTTTTGTCCTTGTATATTCATAGCCGAGGCGTCTTTGGCATTAAGTCTAGTGTTATTAGATTAAGTATTTTTTAAAAAGCATAGTAACATAACATAACAACACTATTTATATGGTGATTTATCTTTAAAGTGGCAAAAAAGGTAAATATGGTTTTTCTGGTTAACAATATATTAATTTATGCTAGATCCATGAGAAAATAAAGCAATTTATGCTAAAAACCAACCATCAGATTACCACAATATTGCACTTATAATGCTTTCGATTAATAACTATAATCATTACAAATAGCAGGAATAAATATTAGCCTATATGCGTTATATTTGTTTAATATCATATTACTATTCAAGCGAAATAATAGTAAATATCGGAATTTCATTAAAATATTGAATTAGAATAAATTTTCGATTTCATTCATGCAGGATTATTATCGATATATTATACATTTATCTATGTCAATAAACATATTTTATAAGATTTTTTTAAATCGATATCTTGTTTAATAGGTAATTCATTATTTTTTTCATATTTTTAATTTTTAGGTATTTATTTAACATCCATGTACAATTTAGATTACGTAAAATTTGGAATATTAAAATTTTCTGTTTTTTTAGACTTAAAAAAAAGAGGTAAAAAGAATGGCATTTTAATGGGTAAAAAATTGAATTGTAGTTTTCCTTTGTTCTGGATATGGTAGTATTATAACTTGGTTTAATTTTTTAAAGGCCTACCTTCATATACAGGGTATTCGAAAAATGCCTATACAAACGTTTATGGCTCCTGACGTCGATTTATTCCTTGAAAGGTGTTAAAGATATTATTGTCATAAAGTAATGTTTTATTGTACTAATTTTCAATTAATTTGTTTAATTTCAATGTATACCCATTGATTTATTATTACCCTAAATTGATGTTCGCAGGGAATTAACGATGTTTTTAGTAAAACTAATCATCCACCGACAAATTTCCAGGAGTTAAGAAAAATTCCAAGGGTCAGTTTATCAATACCGAGCTGGATTAAATTGATCCTGAATTAAGAAATTTTAACCAATCCGGTACTATCAGGGCTCTAAATACAAAACTTACTAGAAAAAAATATCTGGGTTGTCATCTCGTTTTTGATATAGATGGCGTCCCTTTTATACAACTCCTCCGTTTTTATAGCTGGTCACTATATCACTAAAAAAGCACTTTTTCAAGAATTTTAAGAAAGACAAATCGACAGATTTTGAGGTGAAAATGCTGTCACAAAATTTTGTACTCGTATTGTTCGGACATCCTCTCTATACAAGATACAGGGTCATTAAACTAAGACTGAACAGGACAATATTTGTGCTTTTCTTCGTGTAAAAAAGTGAAATAGTCATATTGTGTATTTTTTCCCGTAGAATCTAAAAAATACTTAAGAATATGATTTAAATTGAAACAAAAATTAATAAAGTTAATCTTTTATAAAAATATCAAAGAGACTAACCGTCAATGACTAGTTTAGTCTCCGACTATCTAAGAATTTCTTTTATCTATAAATTAGTTTTTTTCTAATTGTAAAAAAGCTCCCTTACTAGCAAGATTCCATGCTTGAATATTAAAAACGGTTACGTAAAAGTACTTTAATGCCCTTTTTTTGACAAAAGGAACTAATTTTTTTTGGTAAAATCAATATGATATTAAATTATGACATTAAATTGGCACATAATTGTTTTGTACATCTCGATACGATCAACCATGAAAATTATTCTTGGTAACCAAAGTCAAAAATCGTTCAAGTTTGTATATTTTAAGTTAGTTAAATTAGCTATTAATATTTTACTGTTAGATTTTACCTAATCGTTAAAAAATATTATTATTTTTAATTCTTTACTTTTTTATTATTATATATTTAAACATTTTGAAAGTTTACCGACGGTAAGTGTATATCCAAATTGACATGAGACATCGATAGCCATAAATTCAAATAAAGTAGATTTTTAAGTTGCTAACTCTGTACATAAATTTACGAATGAACATTTGGTTTTAAGGTTAGAACTAGCTTAAAGCGCTTGCAAAATTTAATATTTCCCAGTAAAGCCGTATTTAAGCAAAAACACCAACCGAACGATAGATCAACAAACCTACAGACAAACGCCAAACTTACAGATCTATAAAGAATACTCCAAAACGTCCCGGAGTGCGATTTTTGAATAATTAAAACATTTCTTTCACCCGAAAGAAGTAATACTATTTTTTTTAGTACAAGTAATGATAGTTGCACTCAAAAAAACATATTATAACACAAGTCTAAAATTTAAATTTTTGCTGAAAAATACAGACATTTTATCATTGTTTATATGTATTTTTTCTCCAGGTCTTTAGACCTAAATAAATTGCAGTATTTTTTGATTTTTTTACTTGTTTTATAATACCCATTGCCTATTTTTTTATTCATATCTATGAAAACTTACCATGACTTGCCACACTTCCGTAGGGCGCGTGCATGCTCTGATGGTAGTACCTCGCCCGCTGCGACCCCGAAGGATCGAGAAAAAATGCCCCCATATGTTCGGCTACACTTGAATTTAAGTCCGAATTTCCCGCACTTTCTATACTACCCTGTGCGGGACTAGCCGAAGTACCAGTCCTGGGACTCTCGTACCACCTCCCTACCGCGGATTCGTTCGTCATCTCCATAATCATGGGGTACAGTTTGCTTTTGAACACTACACTCTCGAAAAAACTAAAATTTTACGCGTATTGAGGCTGCGATCTTCACTGCCTCTTTAATCCACTGAGCTTTGCTCGATCCTTGTTCCTAATTGACCCGAAAGTTTTCTTAGTACGTCACGTTGCTTTGGTCATACTTGACTACGATCCTCAATTGTTGTCCTCATGTAAATCGATAGATATTAATCGTGACTGCTATGATATTCTATGAAGACGTGTGCTATCGAAACCTGAAATAAAATTTATTAAAATTAGTAAGTGTAAGTCTCTAGAACTTATCTAATCAAAGTACTTCAACTTGAAAATAGGTTTATCGCGTAGAATACATTTATAATATTTTGCTTAAAAACACAATTTTGATTTTGCTGATTTTGAAATCTTTGTAGATATTTATATTTATTTTTTATGTGTTAAGTGGATTGATAAGGGGATAATATAATGAATGAAATGAGGGCTGTGTGCAAGAGTTTTTATCTGTCACATATCTTTATAAATTGTAGAAAAAAATCATCTCGGTGGAACTATAATTTAGCAGTCCAAATTTAAATAATTATAATTTTTGAATAACTTTTTTACCGTTAGTAATTTTTGTTTATATTTTAAAGACAATTTCATATTTGTAATCGAAACATTAATACGTTTTATTTATTTTTTTAAATATATATGTTATCGTCAAACACTGAAATCTGTCATTCCCTGAGATGAGTACACGTATTGCCATCAAACAGGGTAAAAACTTTTTTTGACTATCAAGAGCTAACCATAGCCTAGTCATACCCTGTAATGACTAGGCAAACAAGAAATTAAAAATAATTATTAGGCTCTGTTAGGTATTACAGAAAATGGCTAAATAGTTAGTCAAACACTGTACTTATAGGGCTATTACGCTGTTTGCCGGCAATTCGTGTTTGATGCCGACCTATATATTTTTGCAAGTTTGGTGTTTGCTTAAGTCTATGCTCTGAGACCTGTGTCAAACTAGACCATTTTGAAATAAAACCCGAAAATAATTTTTACTAAGTATAACTTGTTTAGAAAATAATATAAAGGGAATAGAATCTAGTATAAGCCATGAATTTACGCAAAGGTTCCAGGACTAAAATGTTTAATATTTTCCATACTTATCAGATGAATATTTTTTGTGCGCTTAGTTCATCAAAGGTGTTTTACCAAAATATGTTGTAATTTGTATTAAGTTTTATTTTTTCCATCATAATAACAAAATTAACAAAAACAGTCTGCATGGTTCAATTATCATTTAAGATATGCTTTAAAAAAAATTCTATAACTTCAATGTAAAGTGTATTTATTCATATTTAAACCAAGAGAAAACCAGTCATAAATCTCCCAATTAGGACAGCAGTAAAAAAAAGCCCATAAAATATACTAAGTAAACAATCTGTGGCCGGGCTTTTCTGAGAACGTTCAAAAACAATTCTTTATGTTCAATGAGTTAAACAAAATATTAAGGGCATTTTTCTAAAACAAAGCAATTTTTCGCACTAATTGACTGTTAGACTGTTTAAACTACTACAAATAAAACACTTTAATTTATTAGCCAGGTTTGGAGCTTAGCATAAATTTTGTCTTTTATTATTTTTTAAATCTTAAAAACCCTATCTGTATTTTTATTATGAATGGTAATAAACGTATCTTATTATTTCACCTACATAGAATAAATATCAGCATCATCAAAAAAGATTTATTTTATTTTTTTTAAGCTGTAATACAGTTATAACTGTGTTTTTATTGTGATATAATGGCAATTCGCGTATTTTATAATTACGGATTTATAAAACAGTTACATATTAAATACATGCGTAGGTATATTTAAAAAATATATATATTTAAACTCTTTTTTCAAAAATAGCAAAATATATTTTGACAGATGGAAGAAAAAAATTACGGAATTAATTTTTAATCTTAATAATGAAAATATATTTGGATTTCGTGACAACTTTACCTTAAATTTTAAAAATTCATAATTTATTGAAATATGATACATTTTTTCTTTTCAATTTTAAGATTTATAATTTAATTATTGTGTTAGGTATTTAGGACTAATCTATTAAATTAAATTCAACAATCCTTCTTAAGTTATCTTGGGTTCGTTGTTATGAATAATATGTACGCTTGAACCGAGAGGAAATAATATTCAAATATATTTTTTTTTAATTATATATTTGCTTTCTTTGGAGCAATTGAGTTTAGCTTGGTTATTTTTAGAGGGAGTTAAAAAAACAATAACACGAAAATAAATTGTCAATTTAAAGGAGGCTGCTTAACGAAACTGGACCATAAAACATGCTATGCAGCTAATTCAGCAGTAATATTAACATAAATGAACATTTTTAGGTTATATTGAAATAACAATATACTTCTAGTAAAATAAGTTTAGAATATACCTAATGGTGGTTTTAGACAAATACAAAAAATTTACATGTTTGCCAAACAAATTATTACAGTCTTACATACATTTTATAAAATGTTACTTTGTTAAATCGACGGTCTACAGGCATAAATAAATAAAACAATTTTAAAAAATATATTTTCTATGTAAAGTAAATACATAAAAACGTTGCGTTGGGGTAAAGACTACAAATTAACAAGAATTAATGTTTTGACTTGCTACGGTTTGGACGAAATGATTAAATCTAATTTTATTACAATATTTTGACACGTACTTAGCTTTGCTAATACGGCTTAATTTGTTTTTAAACTACGATGCGATGAAAAGACTACCCAGAAAAAAATAAAAATATATTTTCGAAATATGAAATAGTTATAGGGTAATACAAAAAATATATCATGAATTGTGGATAATAAGGTGCTTTCATATTTACACTTATTTATTTTATTGTAACAATTGATTGAACACATTTCATAAATACTTTGAAACAGTAGCTTCATGTTACGAAAAAAAATACTTTCCAGTGTTTTTACAGTTCTGTAGGTCAGGTATTAATTATGTTTTTGTTGCTTATTTAAAAAATATATATTTTTTGAAAATTGCTAGAAATATTACAACAGTAACACAGATAAATTAAAAAATATTTTGTTTTTGTTCATAAGTTGCATTAGCACACAATTATTTTAATAAATTTAAAATGGTAATAATTTACAAAAACGTACCACTTTAATTTAAATTAAATAATTAAAGGCAATATACAGAGAGCACAACAGTCGCGTAAGCGAGTAACCCCAAAAATAAGTATTATGTAGATTATTTTTCTTATCTCTATTAAGACATTTTGGTTAAATTATTACTATTGTAGTAAAAAAATTCTTTTAATAAGGGAGTAAAAAACGTGTATTTCTACTTAAAACGCCTGAATTATCTTACACATAACATATATTTAAATTAACCCATTTAGTTTAATAGAGATATCTTTAATCTATTAACTATTGTTAACACAACATTATAGGTATTTCTCTGAACGTTTTTTAAGGACAGTCTTACTCAATAGCTACGTTACAACTGTCTTTAAAAATAGTTTTTCTTGTACAAGAAATGTAACCGCTAATAAATTTGTTTATCCCTACTTTCATTAAATAAGAGCTTATCTCACTAATATTTTCCAAAACAGCCCAACCACATTTTAAGGAGATCAGTTAATACTTACGTAGCGATTTTTAACATCCTTAATTAGATCAATAACTAACACACACTAATCACAGATCACAGTTAATTAAACAATAGTAATATCCTCGACGACCAGTCACAACACTTTAAAATCCAATAGTTAAATAACTACCGCAACTGTCATTGTCAAAAAACAACATAGAGCAAAGCTTATACGATACAACATCAACGAACAGCGCGAAAGCACTAAGTATTGGTAAAGCAGCTTTCAACCGTAACCCTTGGCAACGAGCCTTCGTATAGGATCGGATTCAATCGGGTAGAGTCGGAAATTGATTGGCGAGCTTTCAGGAACAGGGAGGGACGACAGGATCGAAGGCGGAGCCTGAAAACTTGAAAGACGTTTCAATTTTGTGTGTAAGAGCAGGAAAAGTATGGAAATTTAGTTATCAAAAGTTTTGAGGACTAGGCAAACAGTTTGAGGCGTCGCAGGATGATTTGCTTGAAGCACCAGCGAAGCAGGATAACTTTATATGTGGAAGTTTTAGCGCGAAGGACTGTTTGACGCGAGCTTTGGGCTTTTAGAATTATTTTCGTGTATACGGAATTACATGTGTTTCATTTCAAAGCCGAGATTGCAACTCTAAACGAAAAATAGCAGAAACAAAACTGCTTCCTTTCCGAACATCTTCGTCTTCGATTTAAAGTTGAGCGGGAAGGTGGGAGATCGTCCAATAAGATAAGGCTTTCTAACAAAACACTACTATTTGACAAAATGGCGACCACAAATCACGTCGCCCCGCCCCCTGGCGATTGTCTGCCCCTTTTTCATGTAGATGACTGGTATTGGCTCTCTTTTTGATTCTTTCTCCTTTTAAACTGGAGTTAAGCCGATCTGCCTTGTTATTCTTTTGTTTGCTATCACTTGTCTGTGAAATATTGAGCGCTTGTAAGTAATTCTGGGTATTCGACGATGTATTGTTTGTCTCTGGGAGCGAGTGGAATGTATTACATGCAGATTTTTATATTTTATTCGTCTTGCTAGTATTTTAAGAGATTATAGTTTTCTTTAATAATACTAAAATTTTAAATATGTGGAGGAGGCACCTACCTTCATTTTTTATTAACATAAATTATGAAAAATTAGAGACATTCTTACTCTTTATAAAAACTATAAATCCGAGACGTCAAAGGTGGTCTCCTCAAATATCGTAAGTGACAAAGTCAAAATTTTAAAGTAAAAAAAAACTTAATTAATCAACATTAGCCATTAAACATAGCTTGTATGTTGCTTATGTGTAAATTTAAAATAAAAATTGTGACATACGAGATTGACTAAATTGTCCCAAAACTTGGAAGGTTTTATAACATTAAAATAAAAACGTTTTTCATAAAACATGGCACTAAACACATTTTTGGTACCTAAGTTAAAAAAATTGCTATTAATCTTTCTAGCTTTAAAAAATATGTTATGTAAATATCTCCAAAAACTATATGTAAATGTTATATTGTAAATTTTATTTATTATAAAAAATTGTCCTTAAAATAACTGAATATAAAACATAAAAAAATATATTTAAGCGCACAGAGTTAAAACCTAATTTAAGCAATTTATATTGTCAACTATTTTTGTCAGCAAGAAACAAGTATTTTTAACTTAAATGATTTAATACTTTAATTATTTCTGTATAATTATATAAAAAACTGCCTACTCTTAAGAAAGGCGTAATATTAGACCCAGTTATTTACTTAATAAGTTTGTTTGAAAGATTACTTTTTCAAAAAAAGTAAAATTAAAACTAGTGACTTTATAATAAAATAAATTTAAGTTTATATTTTTTTATTTAAATAATAATTGACTACAGTCGTACTTAAAAGTAAATCCAAAATTTAACATATTATTTTTAATGCGTTAAAAAAACCTATCAATCCATTATTTAATTTTCTAGCTTTACAGACTGTATATTTATATAAAAACTATTTATTTCTTTAATGTTACTTAATACGCCGTTTATTATATGTATATCTTACCAAATATTCTTTTTAATTTCAACTTAAAAATTAAAACGTTTATTTTATTTTTCTAAATTTTTTATTTTTTTTGGTAAATTAAGAGAATAAAAATGAACAGTATATTTTTATTAATTAGACGTATCCAGATGTTAACACCTGTTGTGTGTAATTACTGCTAATTAGGTAGGTACACTGTAACAATGCAGCCCTACAGATATACGGTCTCTTATATTAATCACAAAAATGCCTTGTTAAAAGTACTAGTTAGTAGGTGTATATCCAGTTTAAAAAATCGTTCCCTAACTCAGAGATTTCAGGAATGCTATTGATGCTTAAAATTAAATTTTACAAATTAATTTTTTATTGAAATTAAATATTTTTGTATTAATAAAGGACAGAAAAAAGTAGATTAAATACCATAGACAAGTATTTTTGTCAGAAAAGAAATAGGTATATTTCTAACATAATTATTTAGATGTTGCAAATAATTCTATATTATTTTATTGAAAATAAAATGTTTACCCTTAAAAAGTGGGTAATATTGGTTCCATTTACTTTTATAATTATATTTACTATTTATTTGTTACCCTAACCTTGAGCGCCCAATTGGTAATGTAATGTAATGTAAATATTGTTTAAACTAATTAAATGATGAACATTTTATTTATACTTAAGGTAGGCAAAAAAAATGATTCGCAAATAATCTAATAATTAATAGATTTTTAATCAATTTTGGAAACCTGTCTTGCCAAATATTTTCTCCAGCAGAAGTATATTTATAACCAATTATTTCCCTGTTTTAATTGATCTCTTGCTATTTATTTTCAATAAAAATTTCGCTTACCTTAAAGTGTGCGTAATATTAGTCCCATGTACATACACTCATGATTTTAAATGAATATATATATATATATATATATATATATATATATATATATATATATATATATATATATATATATATATATATATATATATATATATATATATATATATATATATATATATATATATATATATATAAAAACCCTCCTTACGATTTACTTATATGTTACCTGAAATGCCCACTTGTTAAAATGATGAATATGAATAATATTTTATTCAAAAAAAAAACATTTTTTCACAATTAAATAAACAATGAGCCTTTTATTTATATAAAAATCATCTCAAAAAACAATTATTCAGAAAATAATCCAATTATTAACAGATTTTTATTTAATTTAGAAAATCTATTCTATGAAATGTTTTCGCCAGCGAGAAGTATATTTCTAACAAAAATATTTAGAATAAAAATTTTGCTTAATTTTAAAAAATGCGTCATATTAGTATCATTACCACTCATGATTTTTAATGGATACAACTTACCTATCTATATTTAAAAATGTATTTATTATGAAACGTTAAACTTAAAATAAATAAACACTAAACAAGAAAAAGGTAGTTAAAATACCCAGAGGTAAAACCTAATTTAGACAAAAAAATGTCCCACCTAAATATTTTGGTATTATTAATATTGGGCCAATTAACTTGATAATAGGGTTTTCTAAATTTAGCTTTTATTATTTTCCGGACTTTAGACCAAACTAAAAAGAAGCATCAAATTTATATCAAAACACAAAATTTTACAAAAAAAACATCTGTAGACATGTATTTGATAATAATTACAAAACAAACTGCGTCAAAACTTAACAAAAATTAAAATAAAAAAATCATGCTCTTATAATTATTATAAATTAAAATAGTAATTCTATTTAAATAAAACAATACTTGATTTTTCTTACTTAGTGCTAAGGTTATTTTAAGACTTCTCTTATTTTTGAAAATAGTAAATGTACTTGCCACACAATATTAATGTCATTTCTAATGTTACATGATAAAGTCTAGAAAAAGTAAGAATCCCTCAATTTTTTAAGCAAAATTCAAATAAGATTAACTTAAATTATTGTATAATTTTTAGCACACGCACAGGTTTTTGTTTTATTTTTAAAGAATTTTTTAGTTTTTTATGATCTGCAAGTTCGAAAAAGTCGGTTGACTCTATGTGTTCACAAGTTTATACCCTAATATCTGGATCGAAACGGTACCTTTCGGCCAGTGAACAAAACATTTTTTTTATATAAATAAGTCCGCCACAGTAAGAAAGTAAATGCAGTGCGTAAATTTTTATTTTACTAAAAAGCGATAAAATACCTATAACTGGTAGAATGCCCACCCTGTATAATAGTTATTTACATTACAAGTGCGTTTATAAACATGGTTACAACAATGAGTGTGAAAAATTAGAATGACGAGGTCGTAGACCAAGTCGTTCTAATTTCACGAGTGCTGTAGTCATGTTTAAACGCATTGTGATGTCCTACGGTTTATCTACAACCGAAAAATAAGAAAATACTATTTTAATTTTTGTTTATAAATTGCCTACCTTTAACACCTTTAACTATATATTTTTTTAAATTTTCTAATTTTTAACTGTGGAGAATTGTTACCTGCTCCAGACCATGGTTACAAACGTTGTTTATCAAGTGGGCATTTGTTTTTCTAAAAAGTCAGTTGGTCCTGTCAAGTAAACGCGAGTACTGTTCGCACAAAAAAAATATTTAAAAATTACTATCAGCAATTCCGAAAGTTTCCCTTCAGACGTAGAAATAGCCGCAGTACATGCCAAGGAATTATTATTGCCGGAAACGTCGCGATCAAAATATGAGAAAATATACAACCAGTTTTTGATTGTAAAATGGTGAAAAATCATGCAATAAAAAAGTGATTTAAGCATAGTTTGAAAATATCTCACGAAAATACAGCGCATCAAGTCTTTGGACGTTTTATTCTATGTTGGAGCTACATTTTTTTTGACACGCTTATAGATGTACCTCTGCCTTATTGCTGGCGGACTCGGGAACAGATCTACTGATGGTTAAGCGTCATGAAGGTTGAAAAAGTATTTCCGTGGCAGAGAAATATATAGATACATTAACAGAAGATAAGAGAATTATGGCGCAGCAAATTTTGGGATCAAGAACCGGTAAGGCAGTATGCCAGCCCGAGTACGAGCCAAACCTGTAAACAGCCCAATCAATTACAGTATTGTTAAACCTTCACCATTATTACCATCATTAGCAGCAGCTGAGATTGTTTTGTAGAAATGTAAAAAATGTGCTATTAAACAAATTAGTTGTTATAGATTTATAACACTACTAGTTGTGTTATAAGTCTCACAACGTACCTCAAATGCTAGAATCTAAGCTATATCTATTACATATATATGTTACTGTAAAAGTCCGAAAATGGTTGAATGTCGACATTCACCAGTGAATGTTAAATATTAAAAAAAAAACTGAACGAAAACTAACCAAAACTAACAACTTTAGTGCGTTCTGGTTAAAACTAATAATTTTGGTTAGTTGTGTTTAGTTTTGGTTGGTTGTCGTTCGTTTTTTTTTTTAATTTTTGACATTTACCGGTAAATGTCGACATTTAACCATTTTCGGACTTTCACGGTAAGTAACATATACATATACGACACTATTGTACATAAGTTTCCATATAACTTCATAAAACACAATAAACTTTGAAGTGATCCGTAAATGTTACCAGTAATAGGCCCCATGTCCTTTCTTAAAATTACGCAAAACATTTCTTTTATCCTTCAAAAATTTACAGCTCCTTTAAAGAAGAATCCCAACATAATCCCAAGTTTTGACAGGACAACAATATCTATAATTATATATTGGTTAGAATTCGAAAAAAGGACAAAACAAACGTACCTGTGAAGTGGCGCCTGAGGTGTCTGTTTGTATTCTTTTTCAAGTGCTGAGCTGAATACAGAAGTCTTCTTTGTAAAAAAAGAATCGAGTTCAATAATGTTTATAACCAATTAAATATTTTTTAGCTAGTAATCAAATTATTCGTTTTAATAAGGTCGAAAATTTTATACCAGTCATTTTCAACAAATCAGATGCTTTATTTCAACATTGTTACTGAGGTAACCAGCAAATTTTCTGAAAATTTTTCATCCACATGAGCATGTAGACGTAAAATTATTAAGTGGAAATTTCCCGGCATGTGACAGCTATCATATAGTTAGACAATAATAATATTTTTCTCTAACCGTCAAAAAATGTTGACATTTTTGTACTATTTTTAGGTGCAAAAGCTATCAAATCTCATTCCGTACAAAAATGTGCTTGTTGCTTAGCAATACTTTTAATCCTAGAATTAAAAGTGCTACTTTTAATCCTAGGATTAAAAAAACGATTTTTGAATAACTAAATGTATTAATTTTGACTTGGTTGAAAAAAAAATAGTATATATCGTACGGACTAAAAGTGCTTATTGTTGCTTGTAAAAAAAGATGCACTTTTAATCCTTATAATATACTATTTTTCATGCAATATTTATTTTTAGTATTTATGGGGGAGGCCCATCGTATCGTATAAAAGATTCTTTTTACTTTTCCCTTACCCAAGTAAGATTTAAAAAATATATCAAATAAATTATTATATAAAATTAATTGGTTTCATACAATTTTTTTATTAGGTTTTAGGGAATTGTCAATATTGACTAAAAAATGAAAGTAAATGCGTTCGTATTGCGGAAGACTTTTTTCTAATTTTCCCCGTGCCCTAGTAAAATGAAAAATATAATATTACATAAATTATTATATAAAATTAATTGTTTTATACAATTTTCTCACTGGGTTTCAGGAAAATATCAAAACTGATTAAAAATGAAAGTGGATGTTCGTATTGAGGGAGATTTTGAAAATATTTTTCCGTGCCCTAGTAACATAAAATTTATAATATCAAATACATTAATATAAAGAATAATTGATGGGGAAGTGTCAATATTCACTACAAACAAAGGTGATATACAGCAAAAAATATATAACTATACCTATACATATGTTTTCTTTTTAAATATAATCCCAGTATAAAATTTTTCATACGTACATGAATTTTTAAATAAAATTATCCCTCGTCGCTTCGTGACTAGTGATAATTTTCAAAAAATGTATGTACTCAAAAAATTTCCGGCAATAATCCATGCTCTAGGGAGATTATATGTGAAAATTTTACATGCAGCAATGTAAAAAATACTTTTTTTACAAGCGTGCGAAAAATGTTACTTTCCTCACTATTTTTAATGCGCAAAATTCTACTTTTTCGCGGAAAAAAATTTCTACCTAGCGTGGAAAATATTTTCCGCAACCAAATGTCAAAAGCCATTAAATTGTATTATAATTGGTATACTGGTTATACTAAGTAGATTTTAAAATACTTAGTTGCTATAGAACTATAGATGATAATTGCTTGTTTATTGTCAAAATGACGTCTCTGTTTCCTTTCTATTTCACGACTTTTTTCAGTAAAGCGTAACAAAATCTAAATGTTAACATGGATCTCCTCTGCATAGGATCTAGAAATGATGGAAAATGTTTCAGAAAAATCCAAGAAAAAGTTCGAAAATTTCTATAAGTGGAGCCTCCTAATGGGTAATAAAAATTTTAAAAAAGAAAAGGGTAATTGTCTCTAAAGCTGCCTCCTCCCCGATTTTGACCAAATTTGGTAAATCGGAGTTTTTTCGGGCAGTGATTACAAATCTCAAAAATATTTTTTCGGCCACGTTTCGTTTTTGAGATATTCATCATCTAAGTTGAAAATCAAACTAACCTCATTTTCTCTGTATTCCCCCTTTTTTTGTACACAATTTTTTATTTTTACACTAAAGTGGCACACAATATTTTATAAACACCTTTTAAAACCTTGTATTTTTATTTATTTTACACCTTTTTTCCATTAAAAGTGGCCACGATTCTTGGTATAGCCGGTGCATACGGAAAAGAGTTTTTTAAATGGCTTATTCTTTATATTCTTATTAATAAAAGATATTTTTGTTTTTGTTATTTAAGATTCAATAATTTTTTGTGTAAATGTTAAATTTATTACCTATTCATTAAATTGACTCTGAATGCTGCTTCTTGATGGATTTACTATGATGAAATATTTTTTAAAGATATCTATTAGGGACTGTCATTTCCATTTAACTATATTTTCGGAATAATAAATTCATTAAATTTTTGGAACTTCCACGAAACTGAAAACGTGTGGTCCACGCTATTAAAAATCCACCCTGGGTCACGACTCCCATGGCGCTGGGTACTGCTGGGTTCAGTCACTGTTTTGACAATACGGCAATTATAGACAGGAGCCCGTCCCACTGAGAACCACCACTGAAATGACAGATGATTAATACACCCCCTTTATTAAATTATCATCCCCAGGAGATAATATTTTGAGTCAAAATATCAAAGAATAACTTTTCCTATTGTATTTTGAAAGGGTTTGTGTAAATACTTTTGTAAAGTGGATATTTTAAAATATTATTATTTAGACTACATAAATATATCATTTGTTCATATAAATAGGATAAAGGAAATTTGAATAAAAAATCCTTTATTATATAGGTTTTCAAAAAGAAATCAATATGTTGTTTCATTATTTACAAAAATGTTTAATTTTTGTCTCATGTCCTTTATTTTATTTGCACATTTATATTACTTAAAAATATACGATATAGCTGTTTTATTATTATTATTTTTTAATACGAGAAAGGTCACAAACATCATTGCCGTGGGATGACTCTAACACAGTTTTATGACAGACTTATGACCAGGGCCGCCGCCAGAAAAAATGTAGAGGGGGTCAAAAAGTTTAAGTAATTTACTAGTCTAGAATTAATTGAAGTAAAAACACATATACCACAACTTTAATTTCTAAATAGTAATCATACTCATTTAAATTCCTAGGCAATATTGTAAAATTTAAGGATTTAGACGAAAATTGTTTTATTTTAAGTAACTTTTAAAAACCCAGGGGGCTCGACGGACACCCTCTGCCCCCCTCTGCCGGCGGCCATGCTTATGACCTTAAAATAAGTCGATTTAAGCCGCCTCACCTTTATCTCAAATTGTTTCGTTTAGTCAGTAAAGAGCGTCAAAAATTTAACAAAATATTATCAAGAAATTCTTAAAAAGTTCTTTAATTATTTTAATGTTTTCTGGTATATAGAATGACTTCTTTAATAGTGATACCTTTCAGAGTTTCTCGAGGGCTCTCGTCCAGAGAAAAAAGAATTCTCATCTATCTCCTTTTCTCGTTTTACTCGAGGTTTATCGAATAGAATTTTGACGCACAATAACAAAAAAATAATGAATCTGTATAAAAATAAAACTTTTAATTAGAATTAAAATTCTTAAAAGTGCAGTAAGAATAATTAAAAATTAGATAAAAAAATGTATCCAATAAAAATAAGTAAATATATACCTACCAATCTTGTTGTATTTATTTTTTTCTCTGAAATTATACATACTCCTTCCTATTTTTATTTATAATTAAAAATTTTGTCATTGTGTATCTTAGTCGTAAAACAAGAGAGGAGTCGAGAGACGACAATCTCGTCTCTCTACGAGAGACTCTCTGCAGCATCACTATTTTTAGTGATATAGAGATAAGCTGTTAAAGAAGTATACATATAAAAGTCATTAATAAACATTTCTTTCTTGGGTGGTCACAACGTTAATAGAAGATAGAAAAGCAGAAAAAATGATTATTTAGCAAATCGCTTTTTATTGCCAGTCACTTGAAAACAGTATTTTTAGTGTCTGGCATTATAACATTAAATATCAAAATTAATGAGCACGATTTTACAAAATTAAAAAAAAACAGTTCTTCTCATGTTATTGACGGTCTCTGCCAGCTAAATGAAGCAATTGCGGATTTGATTAAGTTGGCTTAAATTGACATATGTATTTTGACGTCAATAGTCAATCGTCTATTATAACATTTTGTATAGTTTGTCTCAAAGTATACCGTGTTAGCTTTTGCCTTCATTTATGGATTATACCTGCCGACAACAATAAAACTGCAGATCGGTAGGTATTAAAGGACAGAACATTAGGGACGGACTCTAATAATATAAAGATTTATAATTTATTGTTTATTTAAGTAGGTATAATCTTAAAATTACATTAAGAAATTAAATATATGCAAAGTTTTAATAAATTTAGTACTATATTATCTATACATAATTACATTTTTAATCTAAACATCTAAATCTAATTCTGTTTCACTCTCAGAGTCATCATTGAGATTAATTACAACATGATTTATGTTGTTTTGTATAGAAATGTAAGAGTCCTCAATTTTTATAATGTGTACTGAATTTTTCCAGCTCTAAACTGGTATGATACATTTTTTATCAAATTTATAACACTGGGACTTAAAGTAGGTGTAAAATTTTTTGCTCTGATTTTGATTTTACTTGGTTCCATAAATGCTCTATGGGATTAGACATACAGTGATACGGAGGAAGACGTAAGACAGTATGCCCAGCCTCTTCAGCCAAATTATCACATACATATTGTTTTTTAGTTGCATATGAATTTAGGAATTCCAAAAGTTGCGCTTTTTTGGAACTGAAAAATAAATATCATTTTTTAACAAATATTCCTGGATTTCAGTTTTTGAACCTGATGAAGCTGGTGCTTTGTGCAGCAGACGGCTGTGGTTATCCATGACAATAACACTGTTGTTTGGAATATATTTTAAAAGATACTTTTGAAACCAGCTTTCAAAAAATTCTGCACTTGTATCCTAATGATAATCCAAGCTAGAATTCTTAATATTCTTTGCAGACAACAGCAAGGAGTTTGGGACAAATTCGTCTTCTAAACCAGCGTGTATTATGGTTAATGCATTTTCCTTTATTTGAAGGTGCTTTCGTCTGACAGTTTTGACTGGAATCAACCCATCCTTTGAATACTGTGTTGTATGTATCGAACTATGTTTCATCAAGGTAAATTATGGATCTGTTTTCTAACCTTTATCTTTTAATTTCTTAAAGGTAATTAAACCTCCAAGTACGTAATCTGTGCGATTCCATTACTACTTGTCTTTTGTCTGTTTTGCGGTATTTAAATCCCAGTTGGCACGACTAATATTTATATTGGTTTCGTCTTCGTCTAGCTTCTTTTTCAGTTTATCCAAGGTAGGAACAACTCCGCTTTCATAAAGACCATATATTTTCCTTCTTATTAGGTCCAGATTCACTATTGTCTATACGGTATGATTGAAAACCACTAAGTTTTTTTCTTTTGATCAATTCTTCACTAATATAATATCCCTTATCGATGATGTTGGAGTTTTTGTAAGTAGACAGGTTTGTTTTAAAGCTTCTTGTTTAATTAGTCCTCTACTGATTAAAGTTTCATAAACATTTTTCACAACCTGTTTTGCATCTAATGACAAATGATTTCGACGCGACATAGTTATATTTTCGTAAAGCAACTTTTTCGAAACGCACAGTAAAAATGGTTATTCAACACTGCCACTAAAATATCAGCAGAAAGATTAATATACCTAATGGTCAATACTCAAAAAATACCTGGCCCACCCCTGTCATTATGAAATAATGGGTTTACCCAATAACAATAGGTAATAAAATCGTTAAAGGTTTATTGGGGTATTGTCCGTCAAAAGCCACAGCGATATACTTTGAGTTAGACTATACAATTTTTTCCCGGACACCCTATATATAACAATTTTAAATATATAGTACCTGTTCTCAAACCATTATTCAACTGCAAAAAAGAAACATTATATGACAAATTTTGTTTTCGTGTCATTCTATTCTACATTTTACTTATAGACATTTGTTATGCATTGTACTGTTCTCTGCGGGTTTTTGACTGTCATTATCACATACACAGGGCTTAGCTTTTATTTTGGTTTTATTTATTCTTTTATGTTGTGGACTCTATTTACGGTGTTACTTTATTTGTCAGGGATTTAAGGCGTTATTGTAGACAAATAGGGTTCAATACGTTTCCAGCTAAGACAAACAATAGGGTTTGAGTGTGGCTTAGAATAGTTTTGTGCATTTTGTGTTTTAATGTGTTTTGTATTGTGTTCAAGTGTAAAATATGAAGGTAGTTGGTAAACAAAAAAATATTGTAGTTGTTATTAATATTTTAAAGTTTATGTGAGCATGTACATATTTTTCCAATAATTTGGAGGCTTTGTAATTTTAAAGCAGATAACATTAATAGATTTTTCTTTTTATTAAATATATACCGGGTGGTGCATCGCCAGACTGGCCATAGGAAATCCCATGTAAATTTTGATACATTGAAGTATTGGCTCCCCTATTGAATTTACAACAAAATTGTATTAGACTATTTTGAAGAGGTTGATAAGATTAGCTCACATACTAAATTTCGTTTTTTTCTGATAAGGCAATTAAAAGGTATTTAAGAAAAACTATTTGTAAAATCGTTGCATACCTGCTACATACCTTAATAAATCCACCAGTAATAAATAAAATGTCTTGTCAACTTTTTAATTCACGTTTTACTTTGTATTAGTTATTTCAACATATTTTACAGTATTGAAGAGAAAATAATGGTTGTAATCATTTAATAAATACAAGTAATTACATTGAACTACATAATGAGATTTTTACATAATTGAACAATTTTATAGGAAGGTGAAAAACACACTTAAAAACTGTCTAAAAATACGTTTCAACACAACATATTGAAACTAAAGGCTACTGTTTTTTAATTAGATGCTCAAACAGACCTCCCTTTACTGCTAAGCAATATCCTAAACGGTTATAAAATTCAGTTCTTACATTATGAAGTTGAAATTCCGATAGTCGATCGCACGCCGCTGAAATTGAAACTTATAATTCTTCTAAATTTTGATAACTCAAATTTGTATAAATAACATATTTGATATGACCCCAAAGGAAGAAGTCGTTTGGCGAAAGATCAGGAGACCTAGCTGGCCAATTTATGGTGTAATTTGGTCCTATAGTGGGTCCATTGAAAACATTTTGAACATATTCCCTTACTTCTCGTGAATTGTGTGCAGGACAACCATCCATTAGAAACCGAATGTCTTGATTGTCAGGTGTAACTTCTTCCAATGCCGGCCCCACTTGATTTTGTAATAGTTCTAAAAAGTTTCTGTTACCAAATTGTGATTCAAGAAAAAAGGTCTAATAATCCGATGTCCAAATATACCCGCCCAAACGTTTACCTTTTGAGGGTATTGAGTCCTTGTAGATACAAATCTGTGTTCATTTTCTTTGCTCCAGTATCTGATGTTTTGAACGTTTGGTTCATTGTTTAATGTGAAGGTGCACCTGGTGCATTCGTCACTAAAACAAATATTGCGTAAGAAGTCCCTATCGTTATTCGCCATTTCCATAACTTCAACACCAAAATCTGCTTTTCGGATCTCATCGCCTTCCCTTAATTCCTGATGTCTTTGATATTTGTACGGATGATATTTATATTTCTTTAATTTGCCTAGTACTGTGCTGTGATCCTTTCCTACAACTTTGCCAAGAAGCCTGGTGCTAATTCCTTTATTTTCTTCTACATGAAGTAAAACATCTAAATCGGCATTATTTTCTTGAGCTCTTCCATCGAGTACATTATTATTTCGCTCTAAGCAGTTTCATTTATTAATAACAGTACCTTTTGTCTCAAACTTATGAACGATATTTTGAACTGTTGTCTTACTTGGAATGTGTCTGTCAGGAAAAAACGTAGAGAACATGTCGGATACTCTTCGATAACTATTTTTCATGTAATACCATTTAATCATTGTTATTTTCTCTTCAATACTGTAAAAATTTTTGAAATAACTAATACAAAGTAAAACGTCAATTAAAAAGTTGACAAGACATTTTATTTATTACTGGTGGATTCATTAAGGTATGTAGCAGATATGCAACGATTTTACAAATAGTTTTTCTTAAATGACTTTTAATTGCCTTATCAGAAAAAAAAAGAAATTTAAAAATGTGAGCTAATCTTATTAACGTCTTCAAAATAGTCTAATACAATTTTGTTGTAAATTCATAGGGAGCCAATTTTTCAATGTATCAAAATTTACATGGATTCATATGGCCAGTTGCATGCACCACCAATATAATATATATTATATATATATATATATTATAATTATATATATATATATATATATAATATATATTATATATATATATATATATATATATATATATATATATATATATATATATATATATATATATATATATATAATATATATATATATATATATATATATATATATATATATATATATATATATCGTAGTCAGGGTCCAAAAATACATATAAATACAGGGTGTTAAAGTTTTTATTTAATTTTTCTATTTTTTAAATTAATTCTATGATAATGTAGATATTGCAGTAAAAATTGGTATCCGGGGGTTTTTTGGTATGACAAATTTTAACTTAATCTTAGTACGGCTATTACTTGTAGGGGCGCCACCTACACTGTTTGTTACTATTTTAAACAATCACAACTTTTTGGTACTATATAAAGAATTAGTTGGAGCCATGTTTCGTAGATTCATAGAAAATTTAAATTTTGGGTAATTTAGGGAGGTCCTGTATATTACTTTTGAGTAAAAAAAAATCTTCATTATACAGGGTTGGTTAAAAATAGTGATTTAACCGCGAGGTAAAAAATGAAGTGCATTTATTAAATAAAACACCCTGTATATTATGCCATATTATAAAAGGCAATTAAAATTTTTAGCAAATGTTATATCTTATTTCTATACCTAAATAGTAAGGTTTCGGAAATAAAAACAAGTTTCTGTAAGAATTAGATTATTTTGGGATATTTGACTTAGATTGGGCTATGAAATGTCACGATAACATATTATTAAGGAAATTTCGACAATTAGTGCCTTAGTAGGGATACATTTGCGCTTTTTTTAAATGGTAGCAATTTAAAATTATAGTAAGAACAAGGAACATGCTGAAAGTTTAACGAAATTCCTAATTACGACGAATGATAAAAGAAAATTTTTAAATATTATTATTTATATATATATATATATATATATATATATATAGTATATATATATATATATATATATATATATACAAAATTAGCATAATTTGAAAATGAACAATTTTATAAAGTAACGAAACTTGTCGGGATATTGCTAATCAAAATTAGTGTCTTGCCACATCACCAGTTGATATTTCGAATTCTTATTGTGTCCAAAATATTCAAATTAATAATAATCTGTCCCATACAATAAGAAATTTTTGCTAAAAATGTATTTACTTAGCACAAAGTCAACTTAATATAGTCGAAATTTAATGCACACATACTGCGGTCTAGGAAACACTTTCATCACTCCTTAGAGGCCTGGTTTGGCCCAAAGACAGTTAACGGAGTCGGCTCTGCAAGCCTTTTTACAGAAAAATAAAAAAAGGGACTCAACACTTACTCACCCGGATCATCAAATTTCTGTAAAAGGCCAGAACAAGTTTTTGGATTATCAAGGAGACGCTTAAAACTGCAATTGCAAAAAACATATAGATTGTTGAGCAGTGTCAACGAGAATCTTCTTGCCTTAAATAATATAATAAAGAACAAAAAAAAAACAAATTACATAATAGTCCAGTAACTGAACACCTAAAAGTACCCAAAGCTGTAAATAAATCTGTACAGTTTTCAGTTGTGGCGCAATTCTTAGATCTTCGCGAATGCTCGAGCGAGAAAAAGTTTATCACGATTCCGACGTGGGAACCCGCTGAAAATGGTCCCCCAAAGTCCCATAGATGAGTTTCCCGCGAATATCTGCCAAAATATGAGAATTAGAGAATTTTGTTCAGACAAAAAATGAAGATCACCTTGAAATCTATAAAAATGGTCCTTACCATTTTTTTCGCAACACCAATATTTTTCGCAAAAACGGCCGTCAAAAAATCCATAACATTCCACACTGGATAGATGTGGTAGTAGGTTAAAAAATGCAGATGGGCAAAATAATTTTTTATCAAAGCTCAAAAAAGATGGTGAAGAAATTTTCTGGGATCATTGAACACTTGCTAAGGTCTCATTATAAAAAAGAAATGTTAATAACAAACATTTTTTTTAAATATCAATAAATTAATGGGATACTCTCAAAATATTGTGAAAAAAACCTTAGACCCCTTTTTTTAATTTTCTAGAAAAATTAGAATGGACCCAAACTCATATGCAATGAGAGGTACGGGTTTTCCCATTCCGATGAACTTTGAATGATTAAAAAATATACATTATTGCCCAAGTAATGGAACAATTCGTCCGCCCGGTTATAAGTAAATTCATGAAGATATCGGCATTCTAGCGGTAGAGCGGCAGCTGAAATGAGGGGACTTTTGGGTCCCGTTATCTCGAAAACTATATATTTTTCGACAAAAATTGTAAATACCATTTTGTAGTCTATAAGGCGATCTTCATTTTTTGTCTTGACAAAAATTCTCCAATTCGCAAATTTTGGCAGATATTGACGGGAAACCCATTTTTTGGGCCTTGGGGGGCCAGTCCTTTCCCACCTGTTAATGTTGATAAACTTTTTTTCACTCGAAAGCATTCCCAAAGACCTAAGAATTGCGCCACAAGGGAAAACTGTACAGATTTATTTACAGCTTTGTCCCTTCATTTACTGGACTAATACCTAACTGTTTATTGTTTCGAAATTTTAGTCATCCTATCTTATTTTTAATATGGATCATTAAACATCGTCAATTACCACAAATATAAAATAAAGCTACGTCACTGCTTCAAAAAAAAACACTCATCTCTACCCTTTATAAAATGTATTGTAAATGGACCCAGCTATATGAGCCCAAAGTACAGTTCGTTTTTTTTTTAATTTTAAAATAACGTATAATTTAGTTCTTAAAAACCTCATTGTTGGCCTGTGGCTTCTGCTCCAAATACTTGAGATGGACCATCCATTGTTGGATAATTATAACCTGCTGGAAAAGGAACTGCATGTGTAGGCTAACAAAAGTGTGCAGTGTATCTACGCCTTGCAGTATGTTATCTGGTTGATTTTTATCGTACGCCGTGGTTCGTGTTGATAAAATTTATTGGTCGGTTGACTGCTTAAAGAATTTAAATTTATTTAGATTTTAAATTTGATGATAGGTTAGTAGCTTAATATGAGTAATTAAAAGTCTTAATTACATAAATAAATAAAAAAAAAATTTTATTAGTAATTTTAAATAACCTGGTACAAAAAATTTAAATCTGTCTGATGGACGCGATTTTCCACAGTTAGTATTTTCAAATAGATCCAAAGTTATTAATAAGAAAAACTGAGCAGAAGTTTAGTAAAACAAGGCAAACTTTAAATATATTAGGCGTACCTATATCCGATTGCCAAAGGAGGTTTTTCGATAAGAAAAACACGATTTTATGGTTTAACATCCCTATTATTAATGAATATAATCTTTTCAAACTTTAATGTACTTGTTCCAGTAAGTACCTAATTTATAGATTACATCCCTGAAGTAGGAATCCGAAAGACTGTTGAAATTCGCTACCACGGCTGTTATTATCTCTTCGCCCGATAAAAATCGTTTTCCACGCATGAATTTTTGGAGATGTGATAACAGCCAGAAGTCGGATGGAGACAAATCTGGCGAATAGGCTGGATTTTGTAACAATTAGCACTTTTATTCACGGATTTTCGTGATTGTTTTACAAAGTATATGAGAAGTGCGTTGTCCTGATAAAAAAAATTGTTTGTTTGTAAATTAGATCTAATCTAATTTAATCTAAGTTTTTTCCTTTACGCGTTGTAGGTAAGGAACTAAATTCCTTTTGTATCCCAGAAAACTAATGACACCTTTTTGGCCAATTTTAAGATACTCTCTCGGAGCGTTTCAGGATAATGGTGGTGGATTCAAGTCTCATTATAGTGATGAAACGCGCACAAAATTCTTTATTTCCTTTCTAAAATGCTTTAAAAATTGCTCATAAAGAAGCATTAGAAAGTATTTTGTTCCGTTGTTAGAAAATGCGGCAACATTGTGCATACAGCTTTCTGAAACTTAAACTTCGGGCCAAAATATTGCTTACCGATGAAATTCCTAGAGCTTCTACTAATTCTCAAGCGATTGATTTATGATTTTTTAAAACCATATTATGTATTTTGTGGTGTTGATGCACTTCTTTCACGTCAATCGTCCTTAAGAATCTTACGACTACGTTTCAATTCAGCAAGTCAGCTTTCTACTATTCTTACTAAAGGTAAAGAGTCCTTATTTTCAAGAATTTCTTCCAAAAATAAAATTTTTATTGCTGCACAATATTCAGTTTCTTTTACTGTCAAAAAATTCTGTATGAATGTAAAAATGAGTTAATAGATCTACATAAAACTTTACCCATGTTCATAAAAAGGTACTAGCATTTTTGAAAAAATAAAATAACGAACCTAATACTGTCATCTCCTCTTAAATCACAAAATGATTTAACAACCACTTATAGTTTCCGGACAGTAACTTGGTGTGATACATTAGGTAGTAATTCAAAAATACGCATATTTTTACCCATATTTTTTATTGACACTATCTTTCAAAATATTCTAGGGAGCTACTTTATTAATTTTCTATGTTAGCAGCTAGAAACAATGAAAATCTCAACATTTTTAGAATAATGAATTTAGAGGTTCTCAAATAATACATTTTTTTCTTTAGCTTATTTACGCTATTTATAAATTATTTTCATTTTTTGCTTGGTTTACTTGATTATATACCGAACTTATCCCTAAAAATTAAGAGAGTAGAATATTTCTATGCTACTAAAAGTATAATAACACTAGGCCAGGGTAATTTGAAAAATAGAGTAGCGCGAGAAATTGTTTGTATAAATTAATGCTTCAGCATAGCAATTTATTTTATTTATTCTAAGCTTTACACATCAAATCTTCTGGTATACTTGCAAATAACGTTATTGGTGTATTTTCTACAAACATGGTCGATTTCCCCATACTTGTAAACATAGCACAGCATAAACAAATGAAGTCCCAGGAGTGATCCAGTGCCACAGCTCCATTACAAACACACTTCTATTAAACATATATGACCAGAGCGTAGACGATTTCCATATTTTGGACTTTTCTTTAAAGTGCGGAAGGAGCACTTTTTCACTGGCATTCTTGCCACTAAGATTTTTCTAATCAGACCATTTTAAGAAACGATCATATGTAAATTTGTATTGTTGCTTTGACTTACAATGATTTAAAAGTAGCTTTATTATTAGCTTTTTCGATTTTCACCGGAAGAAATTTATTTTCCTGATTACTTACCATCGAACAAGAATTCGCCATTATTTGTCGTTACTTGTCAACAAAGACACATCAAAAAATTCGATTTTTTTTACCTTAGCAACTTATTTCATAGATAAATAAAATTATATTCGATTTTAAAAATAATAATAATGTCGACGGAAAAAAATCAGTAATTTGGACTTTCAATGGTGTTTGTAGAAAAAATAGTGTATGATATATGTGCCAAAAGTGATTTTATTTTGTTCGAAGGCATGGAACACTCCGCCTTCGGCGTGGTGTTCCAAACTTCCGTTCTCACAAATGACACTTTTAGCACATATATCATAAAAAACTATTATTTGTATTTTTAGTTTATTTTACTTAACACAAATAGCAGGCATATTTCTTACATACTGAGGGGCATATGAGATAAATTTCACTTAAAATGCACATTTTTCGAGTTTACATACAACTTATTATCTATCTAGTCTTCAAAAATTATGTTTGACCCAATAAAAAACAAACATTGCTATTCTTAAAAAAACATTTCTTTGTGACTGACTTTTCATAAGTGTATTATTTTTAAATCCTAGTTTTCTTTGACATCTGTAGTTTTAACAAATGAGATCCCTTAAGAAAGATTTCTTCTTTTAATTAAGTACGATATGTAAAAACGAAGTTTTTATATGTTAACATTTTTTAAAAAATAGTTTCAAATTTATTTTTGTTTCGTGGCCAATCTATCTTTATTTATTTATTTATTTTTTTTTTTTTTTTGAAAATAGGTTCAACATTACTTTATATTATACTCTCGTTGTGTTGCAGCTTTTGGGTAATTATTTTTAAGTAACGGCCTTTTTTGTAGTTTATTTTAGGAAACCATGAACATAAAATTATATCACCACTTGTATAAAATTTAAAACAGAAAAAAGACGAAAACAATATCACAGATTTAAACAGCCTTATAAAGAAAACGTTTTTTCTTTCAATTTCCAATTTTTAAATACAACGGTTTTAGAAGCAGCTGATGATTCCAGATCTTTAGAAAAAAATAATTCAAGAATCTTACAATAAAAAGTCTAGATCCAATCTGCAATCGACACTTGAAGTAGTGTTGTTATATTTTGTTACCAGTTAGTTCAGAAGGCACGCTCCCAGAGATAAGTACGTCACGATAAGATGGGTCACAGATATGAGCAGGTATAGAAAAGACCGGTCAACCAAAATCTGCCAAAATACTGCGATTTGTCTACAAGACGACAATGTAAAGCCAGCCTTTGTTGTAGTATTTAACAGTTCTTTTATGGTTATCAGTAACACCAATCGCGGTTAAAAATGCGCTTTGTTTTCTATTCTTTTACTGGGATTTGAAGGCGTATGTCTTTATAACTGAAATAAATGTGTCTTTTAGGCATCGACAGTTTTTCTTTTTGAATTTCGCAGAATGTATCTATTGGGGGTTAAAGTAAAATATAGACCAACATCTGCGCTAAACGAAATAGTTATTTTTGAAACAAATTGCGAAATAGTTGTGTTCTGGGCACGCAATGTTAAAACGTCAAGTGCTTTAAACACTGATTACGCAACTTGATTCGAATAGGAAGTTAGATATTTCTCAAATGTAACGCCAACAAGATTGATTGACTTTTTATTCACCAGAGCTTGGCCGGAACATTGGCAGACTTTTTTCACGACAGCGAACGTGACTATGTTTTGGAGACAATAAAGTGGAAGAGATTTTTGTCACACCAATATAAAATTAATTTAGGGTCTTGTAAAAAAGATATCTGCATTACCCTGCGCTTGTTTTCCAATTCAGGCTTAGAGGCTGACTTGAGATATTTAATATTATGGATTTTTAAAAGTCTGACTTTGTCACAGGCATTGTCGGACTCGGCTGGCTTGAAAAATTTAATATTATGGATTTTTAAAAGTCTGGCTTTGTAACAGGCATTGTCGGCCTGGGCCACCGACCAAATGCCCGGTGGGTCAACGTCTTGGGGGCCACTCACGGATGTAAATTGGGAAAATATCCAAAGTAATAAAAATAATGGAATAAAAAAAATTATGCCTTTAAAAAAAATAATTTCGCAATTTTTACTTTCCCTTATTCCAACATACTATACCAGATGTTGAGTAAGGGGCGATCGCAATCCATATCTCGAGATTCCTTCGTCGGATTTAAAATTTAGCGAGTATTTCTTTATGTCTTGGGGTTCTTATCCATCAGTCCTGTGACTCCCTTATGATCCATGATCTAATAGATGATCTAACTGTGCATGACGAAATCCCACAGTAGTGCTCGAGACCTACCATTGCCCTGCTAGAGCCCTCCTTCGCCAACTTATTAGCTTCTTTATTGCCTAGGTCCTCATTTTCTGATACCCAGACAATAGTAAGTTTGTTGGACGCACCTACCTGTCCTGCGCCAGTTTAGAACTGATCTAACAGGAGCTGATTAAATTACTATGTTTTTACTTTTATATCTCCGTTTGGAGATTTCCCCCAGCACCTTGTTATATGGCTACGATCTCCGCCTGGAAAACTGCGGGGTGTCGTCCGAGACTCATGTGTACTTTCGTCCTAGGTTTGTCTCCGTATATACTTGCTCCAGCACCTTGGACTGTTTTGAAGCCATCTGTATACCAAATTAAATCAGCTTTAATGGGAGGGCCAGGGGCCCAGTTCTTTCTATTTGGTAATTGTTTTATGAAGGTAGACTGAAAGCGCCTTCAGTTTTCACCATTTTTTTAAGATGTCTAAGGCATTTTGCATTCTGCCTGAAATGTACCCCAGGTTACCGCCATTAACAACGATGACCAGGCCATTCGCGTAACCCAGGCAGTGGTACCTTTTACCAGTCATTTTATTTTAAAGTTTATCTACCAAGACTGTTTAGTACAAGGGCGATAGTACGCCTGCTGGTGGGCAGCACTACCCACTTTTGCCTCCATTGTTAGTGTACCTAAGATGGATCTTATGACACTACTTCTTATGCTGGCTTCAATCGACTTAGCCAAAAGTCTGTTTAGAACATCCATTGAAGACACACCTACTTACCTGGTTGATATGCGTATTGGCGATTGTTTAGGTTTAGAGGATTACTTTTTAGTACGTCTTCAGTGATGTATCTATCCACTATTTTCTCAAGCGCTTCGAGCAGAAACGAGGATAGACTATAGGTCTATATGACTGGGGTGTTCGATCTGAGGGTTTATCTACCTTTGACATGTAGATCACAAGATCACCCTTCTGCTATATTTTAGGTGGCTACATACCTAAGCCAGGCTACACATGCTCTGAAGATTAAACTTAAGTGTGGCAGTAAAATTTCCTGGCCTTTTTGTAGGAATATTATAAATATTCTGTCCAGGCCTGGCGATTTAAAAGGTTGGAATTCGCCTAAGGCCCATGAAAAAAATTATTATTATTATGTTTTTCGAGAACAAATTTAATGACTAAATAGTTAGTCAAACATGTACGCCGACATGTACAGTATGTCCGCGGATGCGGTTAACAAGAGGACAAATAAAAAATTCTTCTTGTCGAAAAAATATGAACTGCAATGAGAAAATAGATTTTTATTATACGTCATTTTACCATAGGGCGTCTCAAAAATGCAAAAACATAAAATCAAACAAGAGCAAACAGTCATTTTTTGGCCTTTTACGTGAAATAATAAATAAAAAACTTGCTCCAAATTTACTTCTTAACCTAATTCCGAACTTAGTGAAGAAAATTTAAATTTATGAAAAATTAAAAAAAAATAAAATTTTTGCAAGTACCTACACATTTTACTACTTTTACTTGATTATCACCTTTACATTACTAAACATTAATAAAAATAAATTTACAATGGAAAAAATGTAAAATGTAAAAAAAATGGAAATGTAAAATGCGTACTTTCAAAATTGTTGATTTTTTTTTATTTTTCGTAAATTCAAATTTCCCTCAGTAAGTTTGGAATCAGGTTAAGAAATAAATTTGAAGCAAGTTTTTTATTTATCATTTTACGTTAAAAGACCAAAAAACGAGTGTTTGCTCTTGCTTGATTTTATGTTTTTGCATTTTTGAAACGCCCCGTATAATAAAAATCTATTTGCCAATTGTAGTAAATATTTTTTGACAAGCAGAATTTTTTATCAAGAATGACTTTTTTTCGTATCTTCGAATTTTTGGTCCATTTGTCCTCTTGTTAACCGCATCCGCGGACATACTGTATATTACACAGTATGTCCGCGGATGCGGTTAACAAGAGGACAAATAGACCAAAAATTGAAGTATACGAAAAAAAGTCATTCTTAAATAAAATACTCTGCTCATCGAAAAAATATGAACTACAATAAGAAAATAGATTTTTATCAAACAGGGTGTCTTAAAAATGCAAAAACAAAATCAAACAGGAGCAAACAGTTTTTGGCCTTTTAACGTGAAATAATAAATAAAAAACTTGCTCCAAATTTATTTCTAATCCTGATTTCGAACTTACTGAAGAAAATTTGAATTTACGAAAAACATTTTTGCAAGTAAGCATTTTACATTTGCATTTTTTTCTCATTTTACATTTTTTTTTTCATTGTATATTTATTTTTATTAATGCTTAGTAATGTAAAGGTGATAATCAAGTAAAAGTAGTAAAATGCGTACTTACAAAAATGTAGATTTTTTTAATTTTTCGTAAATTCAAATTTTATTTAGTAAGTTCGGAATCAGGTTTAGAAGTAAATTTGGAGCTAGTTTATTGTTTATTATTTCACGTTAAAAGGCCAAAAATGACTGTTTGCCCTTGTTTGATTTTATATTTTTGAATTATTAACAACAATCTATTTTTTTATTGTAGTTCATATTTTTTCGACAAGCAGAATTTTTTATCAAGAATGACTTTTTTTCGTATCTTTCAATTTTTGGTCATTTGCCTCTTGTTAACCCCATCCGCGGACATACTGTATATACATACTGTATATATATATATATATATATATATATATATATATATATATATATATATATATATATATATATATATATATATATATATATATATATATATATATATATATATATATATATATATATATATATATATATATATATATATATATATATATATATATATATATATATATATATATATATATATATATATATATATATATATATATATATATATATATATATATATATATATATATATATATATATATATATATATATCAGTACAACAAATCACTAGCCCTTTATTTTCTTGAATGAAAACATATGGCTTTCAAATTTTAGGATGACATATTATATCATAAGATGCCGATTTTGGATATTATAACATGTTTCTATCATTTCCGGTTAAACCGGAAACGACATCAAGTTTAATTTTTTCAATGGAACACCCTGTATATTTTTTGGAATTTGGATTTTACGGATCATTTTTGATATAAAATCTATATTATATCCTATACCTATCTCTGCTTGTTTTTGAGAAAAGGGCGATTGAAGATGTCCAAACGATGGCACATTATGCAGTTTTATGGGAAAACAAATAAATGTTATAAAAATTTGATATGTTTAATTTAATTCTTTTTAAAGACCCTATCTGTGGGGGTCATTATAAAACTAGTTCCGGCTTTACCGGAAGTGCTGCGAAAATTGACTTTTCTAATAATGTTACTTCAAAAATTTTAATGCAACACCCTGTATATTTTTTAAAATTTGGATTCTACGGCTCATTTCTAATATAAAATCTATATTATATCATATACCTATCTTTGTTAGTTTTTGAGAAATTTGCTTGCCCCTATAAAAGCATAATGTGCGGTCGTTTGAACATTTTAATCGCCCTTTTCTCAAAAACTAACAAAGATAGATATAGGATATAATAGAGATTTTATATCAGGAATGACTTGCAGAATTTAAATTTTTAAAAATATACGGGGTGTTGCATTAACATTTTTGAAGTAACATTATTAGAAAAGTCAATTTTTGCAGTACTTCCGGTGAAGCCGGAAGTAGTTTTATTATGACCTCCACAGATAGAGTCTTTAGGAAGAATTAAATTAAACATAATAAATTTTTATAACATTTATTTGTTTTCCCATAAAAATGCATAATGTGCGGTAGTTTGGACATCTTTAATCGCCATTTTCTCAAAAACAAGCAGAGATAGGTATAGGATATAATATAGATTTTATATCAGAAATGATCCGTAGAATCCAAATTCCGAAAAATATATAGGGTGTTCCATTAAAAAAATCAAAATTGATGTCGTTTCCGGTTAAACCGGAAGTGATAGACACATGTTATAATATCCAAAATCGGCATCTTATGATATAATAAATCATCTCAAAATTTGAAAGCCATATGTTTTCATTTAAGAAAATAAAGGGCTGGGTAGTGATTTCGTTGTCACCCGGTATATATAAATTTATATATATATATATATATATATATATATATATATATATATATATATATATATATATATATATATATATATATATATATATATATATATATATATATATATGCTGCTCAAGAGCTAAACTGGTCTTCTCCCATTGTCAAAGGTCAAATTTAAAGCTAATTTATGTTTATAGCATTAATTTAAAATAAAGAAATACATAAAGTTGCTCCTTTATTTTCTTACAATTAGTGTATTTTATTAAGAGTTTGTCGTTCCATTCTGTATATAAGCTACAAAAACCTTGTCTTGCTTTCTTTGTTAATTTTTTATATTTTAAAAGTTACTAAACAATGTCTGTATAAATAATATTTGACATAAAATTGAACTGAAATACTTCGGTCAGAACTTCTCGGCACTCTAAAACTTAAAAATATCTTATTCCGCGCCATCAGCCATCCGAGAGTCCTTCTCCTAGCAAAGCTCATTACCGAACGAGAAGAGGAGCGACCGACGGCCGCAGCTGGCGCGCCTGGAGCAAACGGCCCGACGCGATAACATCGCGGCCGCCCTTATGCATTCAGCAGAATTTGAAAGAGATCTCAGATAACATTCTAGGCCCGTGTTTTGGCATGACAGTCGCACGATAACGACCTAGCCCCACAATGACTGAGCAGGGCTCCAAAGGGCTCTTCATCCCGGCCATTCATTCCTGAATTCCCGTTTGATGTGAATAAGATGCGCGAAATAAGCTAATCGAATCGACCTCAAAAGGTCAAACTGTCATCTAAGATTACATTTTCTTGTGTGTGCGTTTATAAGTTCATTATCAAATTATATTAAATTACGTATTGGAGATATATTCTATATTGCAATGGCGAATTCATTTGTTAAAAGATTGATAGGGTACACTGATGCAAGTACAGTGAATTAAACTTGCAGTTAGACCTAAAAAATAATTTTAAAAAATTTAAAAAATTAAAATTATCAAGGTTTCGAAGACACATTTGCAGCAATCTTTTAAAATAAGTAAAAGTTAAAAACAAGATAAACAGTAAGCAATATCAAAAAGTAAAATAATTTAAAATTGAATTAAAAGATAATAGATATTTTAAGCATTTAGACAGACTTATTTAGACAAATACGTTTAATATTAGTATCAACAATAGAATCCTATATGGTACTTTATTCAAAAGTTATCTGTAATTACCACAGTATTAAGCACATATAACCAAATATTGTTTAAATTTACAGAGAATGACTACGATTATATCTATAAGGTCGATCAGATCCGTCATCTGATCAACCTGCAGTTAAGAATTTTAATCCACAATCGTTGATGCCACAAAAAAAAATTAAAAATATATCTTGGTTTGATGCGATGAAATTTTGACGTAACACATATATAATATTTTTCGGCTTTCAAATACCTTTTTATATATTTTTCATTAGTTTTCGTAAAACAATACCTATTATTCTATTGATAACATCAAATTAAAATAAATCTTGCCAAAATACACATACTTAAATAAAAAGCATCAAACATAAAAAAAAATTAAAATATCAATCAACAACCTCACAAATACACACACAAATACTTAATATATTCAGTTTATCCATAACTCTTTAAAACAAAATCCTAATCCAATCAAATGAGTACGTACATATGTCAGTTTGCTGACGATAGTACTCTCCACTATAGTATTCAATTTCTTAAGCCACCATGTAATTCTGATTTGGAAAACAAGCGCAGGTCAATGCAGATATCTCTTTTACAAGACCTTAACATCTGATAAAATCTTTCAGAATGTAAAACTCAACTGGCACAAGCACATTACATCCATAGCATCGACAGCTTTAAAAAAGGTTGGATTCCTTTTTCGAGCTAGAAAGTATTTCTCTTCTTCCAGTCTGTATACTCTGTATGTATCCCAAATCAGGTCCTCTTAAGAATATTGTTCTTATGTCTGGGGAATGGCGTCCCCTACAACACTTAGCATTCTGGACTCCATTCAAAGACGGAACGTTCGTCGTATTAATGATCCTACGCTTACAGAAAGACTTCCTCTTCTTGCCCACTGTATAATTCCTTCTCTAACAGCTTTCAGCAGAGCAACACGTAATGCAACTTTTATGCATCCTTTTACAGTTCAGTCAGAGGGTCCTCAAACTTCCCGATTTCTTCGTTCCTTCACCTCAAGAGTGTCAAGACTATGGAATCTGCTGCCCGCAGAAGTTTTTCCTTTTTCTCCCAGTGTTCAAATATTTAAGTACCGTGTGAACAAACTCCCTCTCATCACCCTTTAAGACACTCACGGTACGTTAGTACTTAGGCATCAACCTTCGTGACTGTCCCAAGATAAACAAAGTTCTAACCCATTAAATCATAAATATAAACGTAGTAATTAAAGCTATACGATTTTTATAAGTATCTAATGTATATAAAAGCGGTTTATTTTATTTTACGTTTTTTGACGAACTTTCCTTTGCTAAAATGAGAAAGTTTTTTAGCTGCAGTTTATTTTGTGATTATTTTCAGTTGCAAGTTAGCGTATTATTAATTTGTTAAATTTTGTTTTTAATGTACACTCGTATTTGATGCACTTTTTTGCGTTTGGCGAATAACTGGGGAGTTTGAAACGTATTACGGTCACAACAAATTTTTAAAGAGCTTTTTTTATATTCTATATATTATATTACATGGTTTTGTTTTTGCTCTTTAAAATCCAATAATTTTTTATTTTCAAATTTATAATGAATCGATTTTGATTTTGACTTAAAGTTGGTAGGGAAATTTAAACAATAATTACTCCGAACTAAAATATTTACTAATAGTTGGGCATTTTGTGGATATTTTTATAAATACTAGTACATCAGTGCTGATTTTGATAAAATTTTGCACAAATGTACATCAAGGACTAAATCTAAAACGAACAAAAATGACGCCGGCGGCGTTACTGTATTGGCGTCGCGACGCTTTTAATTTTTTCCCCTCACGCGCAATTAATTTTTTCCAGATATTCCCAATAAAAAGCCTAACAGGTGTAAATACAAAGGTAATAAAAATCGTATCGTGGGTGTCGCGAAAAACGTTAAGGAATATTTTTTTCCTTGTTTTGCCTCAAATTTGGAAACATTCTTTAACTAAAAAAATCGCGAGGTCGGTAAATCACGTGGGATTTCTAATTTAATATTTTTTTACTTGATTTATATATCGTAGTCTATACCGTTATAAATTTATTAAAATCCCAATAAAATTACTACATGTATTATTGGACAGTGCATAAAAATTTATACAAAATCGCTAAATATGTCACTAAGACATACGTTTAAGCTTTGAATATATTCTGTTAATTAATTATTTAAAATGTGTGTATTTATAACAGTGGGACTTAGAGCAAAATAAAAATGCCATATCTCCCTTTTACGGAGCGAGTAGATATCTTAAATATCAACATTTTTCATACCTTAATTTTATTTCATTATACACAATTTTTAATAACTTTGTATTTACACCTGTTAGTCATTTAAATGGGAATAAAAAGACATAAACCGTATTTTCGTAAATTAAAGCTATAGAGAGATAACCTAAAAAAACTAAAAGCGTACCAGGAAAAAAAATTAAAAGATTTGCGACGCCCAAACAATAACGACACATCTGTGAATTTTTTTTTATCAAAATCAGCACCGATGCACCAGTACTGTTAAAAAATACCCAAAAAATGCCTAACTATAAGTAGTTAGCTCTTCGTGTATAGTTGCTGCCAAAAAATGTTTTCGGACGAAAAATGTTACAATACAAAAAAAGTTACATTTTTCGCCCCTAAATAAATTCGAACGAAAACTAAATTGGCCTTCTATTTGGCGAAAAGCTCAATTCTTTTTAAAATAGATTAATTATATATTATTACCTTTATATAGAGGGTTGTATAGTAAAAGTCTTCATTTATAATAATATTAATAATAATAACTTCCCGGGGTCTCTCTTTTCACCTCTTATGTAAAAGAGTGGTATGGTCTAAAATTTTTCCTTCAGGAAATAATAATAATAATAATCGTCTTTTATTAAGTGATAGGGTTATAATAATACAGTTGGGTATATTACATCTATAAGATAAGATTTGTAAATCAACCCTATTACAGCCAACCATATTAGGGCGTTATTAAGCCAATTAGTAATCGGCTACTCCACCATACAACCCCAACAGGCTGGAGTTCTCACAATATTAAAGTAAAATGACAAACAGATTATAAATATAACTAATAAATAAAAATAAGATAATATAAGTAGATTTAATAAATTCTCAATTACATACACTTAAACACACACATTTAAGCAACTAAAGAATAATATGGATATTATCCGTTTATTTTCATACTCAAAAAACCATGAAGAGTTTAGTGGAATAAGCATGGGTCAAATGCCCCTCGGGAAAATTAGGTTGATATTTTTACCATGAAATCACCTTCTTACAAGAAACATTTCTTTAAGTTATCACACCTCTGCACGCGTTAGTTTTTTAATAAATAATTCATTTTCCAAAAAAAAACAATTATGATATTACGTATTTTAAGAGGCACTATCACGATTTTTTTATAACTGATTCTTACTATGCTCCACAACATAATATAGTTTTCCTAGGGTAGAACAGTGTTAAAAAAATAATTTTACTATACATATAGGGCAGGGGGAGTGGAAAGAGCAAGAGGGGAAAGAAAAGTAGGTCCCTTAAGAAAAAATTCTTATCTGGTAATTTCCTTTATTCATTTTTTTTAAGCTGTCATACTAATATTCTTTTTTTTTTTTTTTAATAGTATTATTGATAATAATCGTATTACTTGCTTAATTACTCTAATATTAGTATGACAGCTCAAAAAAAAGTAAATCAAATAAAAGAAATTTCTAGATAAGCATCTTTTTTTGAAGGACCTACTTTGCTTCCTTCTTCCTCTTTTTCCACTCTCCCTGCCCTATATGGATAGTAATATTAGTTTTTAACACTGTTCTACCCTAGAATAAATTTCAAAAAATATATATTTTTTGTAGAGCGTAGTAAGAGTCATTTAAAACAAAAAATCGTAATAGTGTCTCTTAAAATACGCGACATTTTAATTTATAAAAAAATTTAATTTGCGATATTTCAATATAAAAATCACTGCAAAGGCTCAAAAGTGTCTACTTTAATACTTCTGTGGAGTATCTAAGGTTAGCAAAAAAAGAGCACAAAGAAAATTTGCCATAAGAAATATTTTTTTTTCGAAAATCAATTAATTATTTTATTTAAAAAACTAACGCATGCAGAGGTGTGATAACTTAGAGAAATGTTTCTCTTAAGAAGGTGGTTTCATGGTAAAAATATCAATCTAACTTTCCCGAGGGGCATCTGATGCATGCTTATCCTGCTATATTCTTTGGCACTTTTCAGTCCTCGTTGGTCGGGTGACCACGTATATAAAAAGGCGTTTTAGAGTTTTAAAAGCAATACATCCTGATAATTAAAACATACAAACTAGAGGAAAACTAAGGATACATCACGAATCGGCTATTAAAACCGATTTTTCGTGCCACGAAGAAAGTGTTGCTATTATTATTACCGCAGTGAAAAATACATACGCAGAGTATAAAATCAAAGATAGAATCTTTGATTTCGATAATAATTACGGTTAATAACACCTATTTGTTGCAATAAATTTATAAAATAAGCATCTCGTTGGAGATAGAACACAAAGTCCTCTCAACCATAGATAATATAATTTTAATTTTTATTAAGAAAATGCACGGTAGTAGACTATACAAGGTGTTCCTGTGTTTCTTTTTTCATTTGAATATTTCTCGTGATTTGATTAATTGGATACTTCCTTTCGTTTAAAATTAGCGTGAACTCGTTTCTGCAATTCTGAAAACGAGCGTTTTGCTTGATTGTTTATTACCTTTTACTTTACTTTTTAATAAATCTATAATATTATTTTATTGTGTCAATTACAGAAACTTAAATTCAAATTATAAAATAATATAATAAGTAATATAATTTGTATTTGTTTAGCCAAGAAAATTGGACGCTCATTTTTTTACCTTGAGTTAGTCGACTGAGCTTTAAAGCCTAAAAACTAACATAATGTGGGTGACTTAAATGTGGTAAAAGAAAGTTTATTAACAGGGGACTTAAACATCTAGATATATGGAGGAGAAGGAAAAACTTCTGCAGGCAGTAAATTCCACAGTCTAGACACTCTGGGGATAAAGAAACAAACGAAATGGGACGTTCACAGCCTCTTCAGTTTGACTTTAAAGGGATGCAGTAGAGTAGCAACACGTGCTACTCTACTGGAAGCTGCCTGCCCTGAAACCGTGAAAATACAGCGATAGATCCTCTAGAACCCTTCGGTAAGCAAGTAAGAGATCCTGTTAATATAAGATCATTAAAAAGGCGAGCAGCCTTCCCTAATTAAATTTAAGAAAACTAGGTGTTTGTGGGAGACGCCATTTCCCATACATAGGAACAATTTTTAAGGAAGACCTGATTTGGGATACATAATAATATAAAGTATACAGTTTGGAGGGGGAATTTTCCAGTTTTTTGAGAATGCCGTTGCTATGACTACAATATGTTTGTACCCTTAATTGTTATTTTTAAAAGTAACGTCTACAAGGTTAAATGATGAAATGAACATGGACGCTTCTAAGTAAAGGATAATTACTGGCAGACTTCTTTCGCGACAACGAACATGATTGGGTATTAAAGGCAATAAACTGGACAAGATTTTTGGCGCCCATCCAATTTTAATTTAAGGTTTACCTGGAGCTGGTTTTCCAAATCGAGCTTAGAGACTGGCTTGAAAAACTAAAGCTTAGGGTAAAGGGTACTAACGTCAGCTAAACTTTGGATGATATTGATTGTGGAAGCGAGAAGATCGTTGATGTGAAGAACAAATAGAGTTGGTGCCAGTACTGAAGCCTGCGGTACCCCAGCATTAACTTGTTTAAAAGCTGGAAGAGTGACCATCTAAAGTAACCGAACGTTGATTAGAAAGGAAATCAGAAAGCCCAGAATAATCTTTAGATGGAAGACCTCTGAAACGAAGTTTGTAAAGGAGCGCATTATTCCAGACCATTTATTAACGTTGACAACTGTTTTAAAGAATTACAATTGATAATTTAAGTCTTAGGTACCTCCATTCGGTAAAATTTTAGGAAAAACAGAAATTGAACAACGTTAACTTGTGGTATGCGACAGTGGCGCACCCAAGGGGGGGGATTGGGGGTTAAACCCCCCGAAATTCAGCTTTGATTTGAAATTTTGAAATTATTTTGCAAATTTTAGAAAAGTTTTATATTAATAGGTTTTTCCGTTATAAAAAGTTACCGAAACTATAAATTAACAAGAGTTATGAAGTAATATAAAGTTAAATTTTTTGTTTGAGTATTTAAACGCACTCAATTAATTTCTACTATGTAATTTAAGAAAAATGAATCTAAAATTCGAGAAATCCTTAGGATCAATTAAGAGCATGTCTAAAGAAACCCGAATTTGTTATTTCTTTGCAAGTTGTAAATCAGGTTTTTCGCTTTAGTAGTCTTTTATGTAAAGCACTTCAGCAACGAAACATTGATTTAAAACGAGCTACAAATTCGGCAGATGACACCATAGCTGAACTTCAGAATTTACGAGAAAATGCTGACATTGAATTTAATAAGCTATTTTTAAACGTAAAACAATTGGGCAAAAAGTTTCAATTTGAAATGAAAAAACCACGACTTAGTCTACATCAAACAAAACGGTGTAATATTAATGCGGAGAGCACTGAAGATTACTATAGGATTGCAATATAAATTCCTTTTTTGGACTCTTTAATAGCAAATTTAAAAGAAAGATTTTTAAAACATCGGCAAATATTAACCGGATTTCAAAGTCTCTGTCCAAAAGATCATGTCCTTCTCACCGAGGAGACAATATCTGATTTTGTTTCTTTAATTTTATTTTATAACGATGACCTGGCAGGAACTAAAGAAGAGCTAATTTTCAAGCTTAGACTATGGTATAGAGCAATTGCTAAACTACCTTGAAGAGCGACCCAGAGATGCCTTAAACTCATTAACACATGTTTCAGATTCAGATATTTTTGCAAATATCATGGTATTGCTGTTTATAATGGTTGTATTGCCTGTCTTTACTGCGGAAGGTGAACGCAGTTTTTCCACTTTGCGTAGACCAAAATTATTTAAGAAATAGTTCTTTAGAAAACCAGCTAAATGGTCTTACTCTTTTACATATAATAATTTCTCTTATTTTTTTTTTTTTTAATTTTCTTTTCTTAAACTTAGTTTAACTTGTGTATGCTAGGAACAGCCTAAATATAGAATTATATTTTTGTTTACCGATAAGTGCAATATTCTGTTTATGATAAATACATTTTTTGTTTAAAATTTGTAGGTATGCAGTAATTTCATAACCCCCCGAATTTTTTTCCTGGGTGCGCTCCTGGTATGCGATATCTGTCCATTGCATTCTTAACAACTGCAATGCAATATCATACTCAGAAATGCTAGAAACATATTTTAATCATGAATACGGTTGGAAATACGTACTAACCGAAACGTTGTCCACCAATTAACAAATAGGGACAACGAAATCTGAGATGTTAGTGTTATTTATATTTGCGTGTCAGAATTTCGGTTTAGAGATAAAATAAATAGTAAATGATAAATCTATAAACTGTATTAATCTTAATTTGACAGCCAGGGTACATAAGCTTCAACTCCAAAGGAAAACCAAAATAAACAATAATAGCAAGGTCATAACAATAATTTAAATATAAAAAATGGGCTTAAATTACCATTTTTAAAATAAAATTTAAAAACAAATATTTTTAAACGACGACCTGTCCGGCTTATTTTATTTAGGTCTTCTGTTACGTGTGTGTTAACCCCATAATACATATTTAGTAAAGATAACGATGTTAATCTTTTTTTCCCGGCACTGTTTCGCAAATAGGTCTTTAGGCGTCTTATTGTTAGTAAAAAGTAACAATTTTTTTGGAGTAACTCTTACAACCGGAATAAAATAAAATGTCTTCAATAAAGTATAAATACTACTGAATGAGTCTTTTTGGCAGTTTACTAAAATATTTACGGCCGACCACCGCTTATTTAAGAAAAAAATATTAGGTACTTAAATAAAAATAATATGTAGCCTTTGGGGGTAAGACTAAAGAACGGTAGCCCCCAGTATTGGTTTCTGGCTCTACTATTTCATTTGCATTAGAAATAGCAATGTTTGCATAGCCATTCTGCAATTCTGTAAATAGTGTAGCATCTTTTAGACTAATAAGAATATTTCATAATTAAAGCATGACTGACAAAAACAGATGGTTGTTCGTTTCCATTAAACAATAAAACTGCTCATAGACTTGTCTTCGATAGGTTTATAAGAAATTAATCAAAATATGTTGTTAATGTTCTCCCCATTTTTTATGTGATACGATAATTAACAAGTCAGTGAATAGATATAAATTATCGGGGGTAATACCACGAGTGCTTAAAAATTACCGATAATTTTTATGAAGGCTTGTTATTTATAATTCCACGAATTCAAAGAACGAGTGGAATTTGTATAACAAGCTTGAATGAAAATTATCTGGTTATTTTTTTTGCACGAGCGGTATTTAGGGAGAATATTTCTAGAATGGAGAAATATGGGAGTATTATACTATTAAAATGGTTTTTTTTTGTCATACAATTTTCAATTTCATACAACATAATTAAAACTATAAATAAAAACGTTTTTTTAATTACTTTATCTATTTCTTCATCGTGTACATGACCAAATCGACTCATTTTGACTGATTTTGACATTTCTAATTGACAATACAAACAAACAGGTTCGATTGTTCTATGTCTGTAAGTAAGTGGAAATACCACGTTGTTTAGGCAACGTAAAATTTCCACTGAAATTTTTTGATTTTGAACGTGTCCTATGGGAAAATTTATACATAAGTAAAATATTCAATTTAACACATCAGTTTGGCGGAAAGAATTTTCATGCTGAACAGTGCAATTTAATTACATAAAAACATTGACAAATATGTCCAAATTTGAATGTTTGAATTGAATTTGAATGAATGGTTTTGAATTTTTAAACTCAAAGTATAAGATTTTTAATTTTGCATGTGGAAAGTCTTAATTCATTTTTTAAACAAATACTTTTTTAATAGAGCCTTTTTTCGCAGCTACGCAAAATAATATTTCTGTATTTTTTCCACCCTATACAACAAAATTAATTTTTCTCGTTATAAATCTTAACAAGCATAAACCTTTACTAAAAGTGACATATTTTCGTTACTTTTACTTTCCGGTTTATTTGTCCTCTCCTAAACCCTATTCGCGGACATACTGTACATTTTTAGATTTGACAATTTGTGTGATAAAAATCTACCCAATTAACCAATCCTCCGGTAAACGTGCCCGATCTAAATCATTTCAGATTTGACAAAAATCTTTCATTCGAATGTATTTCAGAGTGAGACACCTTTCCTTTCTGATGCGATGCGCGATTAGGAGACACCAGAAATAGAACTAACTAGAAATATAATTCAGTTTGAAAGATAACTCACCAGATTAAAATGTTATAAATAGTAATAAGTAGGTACATTCTCTTTCATTTATTGTGATAAACGAGTTTTTTTTTCTTAATTATACACAGAGT